>JXSR01S000259.1:92333-102834 GCA_000969725.1 Ophiothrix spiculata
TGAACTTTTCATATCTTAAATTTGCCGACTGGGTAGTAATTGTACAGCACTTAAAATTGCCTAATACAAGTTTACCTCACCTTCAAAATCCTCTTGTTTCCTTTCTTTGTCCTGGTCATTCTATTTGCCGACTTGGAAATTCACTCCCCCCCCCCGGGCCCCATATTCTTTACTTAGTGTTGCCTCTCCTTATTTTGCCAACTGGTGTTTGGGTCAAAAAATGGTCAATAATCATGGTATTTGCCAACTCAAAAGTTTTAGTTTACTTGGTATTTTATAGCTCCATTTTTGTCCTTTATTTACGGCAGTTTTGCTGACTAGTAGGGCCCTTAGCCTACTAGGACTTGGATTATACAACGCAGTGCCTTGTTTTTTCTTGATTTGTTTTCTTTCTTTTTTTCCATTCCTTTCCTTTCCTCTCCTTTTCTTTTCTTTTTCTTTTCTTTTTGTTTCTTTCCTTTCCTTTCCTTTTTCCTTTTCTTCCTTTCTCTTCTCTTTTTTTTATCCTCTCTCCTCCATTTTGCCGATTGGCACATGAATTTGCCGACTGATATGAATGATCTAGCTACGGCCTTGTTTCTACTTAAAATGTAATGATATATGACCTCATCAGAAGAAATCCTTTGATGCTGTGAGGATATATGACCTTTTCTGACCTATGATGACGTCAGTCAGAACAGTCCATTATAGAGGGACGGCAATTCTAATCCTTGGTCACGTTTCAGTGAAGGTTTCTTCTTTTTGATGTAAATGATGGATACTCCCTGTCTTCCCTGTCCAAAACTTAAGTATTTGAAAAATAAAAAGGAGACAAATAGCATAGGAGAGATATCAATAGTTGGAATTTTAATATAAAAATCAACAACCTTTGTAAAATGGTCATTCGTTAATTGCCTAGTACAAATCTGTTAAATACTCCCGAAAGTATGTATAACTTCCACATTTGTTGCTTTTGAAAAAAAAGATAGGCACATGAAAATTAGTCATGGGCTATTGGGAAATTTGAATTTGTGTACCATTCAGAGAGACTAATGTGCCTTTAGTTCGATCAATGTTATCTTGGAGAAAAACTATGTTATGTATTAATATTAGCGACATTTACTTGAATCAGTGGTATATTTTCATAGCAACAAAATCAAAGCGTTTTTTGGAAAAAAGGGTACATGTAGTTTTCAGCACATTTCACGTTATTTAGGGTCATAAATTTAAACCACTTCCGCCAGTAATGGTCAGTGTTTGTCATCTGATATTATTCTGTATATGATTTGCATAAAATGATCTAAAAACAAGAGAAATAGGTAAAGACTTCATGCAAAGGAGCATTTAACTTCAATTTTCACTCTTTAATATCTGATTGTTGGAAACGGAGCATGACAAACCTTAGGTCATTTGGGATACGATTCACACCATCTTACAGGTAGGGAGTAATATGCCATCACAGATAATTATAAATTATCTAGGGTTGGATTTTGAGGTGCTCTGACAAGCATGATTACTGTCACTTTATTCTTCCAGGGATACAACAAATTTAATTTTAGAAATCGGTTTTTTATTGGTAAAGGAAATATCAAATATATGGTATAATTTTAATTGTTCTATTCTGAAATTTAACAATTATGAAATGTGCAACGACCAGTGGCGGCACCAAAATATCCCCCCCCCCCCCTAAAAAATTAAACTCGGAAGCTTTTAGGCGCAAATTTCTCTCGATTTGCCCTTTTTATTGACCATTTTAACATAAAATGTTCAAAATTTGCGCGCTTTGTGCGTATTTCACTATTAAATATCATTATTTTAATCTAAAATATGCGGTTTTTTAGCCAAAATATACACATTTTTCCGAAACAAAATAAATTTTTCGGTCCGATTTTTTTCTCCAATTTTTGCCCCCCCCCCCCCATGAGGTGCTAGTGCCGCCACTGCCTCTCCGAGCTAATACTATAGAGTCTGATGTATCTCTTCTAATGACATTTTGAATAGCAATGAAATTTTGAATACAAGAAATGATGAATAAAGAAGTTGATAATTTCAATATCACCGGGTTTTAAATTATTCATTATACATGTAGTTCATTTTTATCGGGTTAATGTATTTCATGTGCAGATAATCAATCAATTTATACAGTGTTGCGTTCTCAGAAAGGTTATGAAAAGATGAATTTTAATAACAATCTGCGTCCTTTTCCTTTTTTCACTTTGGAATTTAACGATAATCATAAACAAGCATATTATTAATTTAATTTTACAAATTTGTTGTTTTTATTCTTGTTTTTCTTTTAGGTTTTTTATCGTAAATTTTAAGTTGGGTATGTTATCACTGTCGTGTCGTGAAAATAAAAATTATAGGAGACTAATGAAAAATTGATATCCCCTTTGTAATCAGAATCAGTATGGCATCTCCCCGAACCCTTCTCGTTTTGCTCCAAATCGTTTACAGGCAAACTGAAACTCTTTTGTATATGGAAAGGTGTTTTTTTTTGTTTTTTTTGTACCGTACATCTTTTCAAAGATTTTTTTGTTTACTTTACATCCAGTTAAGCACAGATATGTAAGTCCAACAAACAAACAAAGACAACAATTAAACTAGACATCAATGAGTGGTTGCAATATACAGTGTTCACCTTATTCGACTGTATTTCTTACTCCTATTAAAAGAATCTTTCACTTTTTACAGAAACTGCACCCACACTGAAAGAGAATGTATCGCCAACTAAACAGAGCAGTACTACCAAATCGGGAAAAAGTTAGTGTTGTTATTTTCAAAATATATATTGTAAACAGAGAAGCAATATAAAGGACATACTGTCTATTATGTCCAAACATTTCCAAATCACAATAGATAGGTAAAACTTGACAAGGCCAGAAACATAAATGTAGATAATTTCAGATTTAATTTCTTTACCGTTTTTCTTTTCATTTCAACGTTAAAGAAACTACACCCATTAAGAAGACGACTGTGTCGTCGACAACTACAAAAGGTGTAATTACCCAATCTGGAAAGAGTGAGTATCATTTTATACACAGGGAAACGTGCAAGTCCTCCAAACATGAAACTGTTGGATAAATTAGACGAGTTGATGTTTACTGAAGGCGTTAATGGTTATTCGAAAAAAATACACCGATCATGGAAAAAGCCTTTGTCGCAAATTAAAAAGCATAACTTCCAAATCTACAAAATATAAGTATAGTTGTAGAGAAACTAGTCATGGACAGAGAGTAATGAAGCCAACCAATTCCTCGATCCACCAAACGGCAAAGCATTGGTGAAACTCGGCTAAGTCAATAAATGTATTGTAAACCCTCTACATTCCATTTTCTTTTCATTACTTTGAAGAAACTACACCTACGAAGAAAAAGACTGTCCCGTCAACCACTATACAAGCTGTAACTACCCAATCTGGAAAAAGTGAGTAAAATATATAAAAAATATCAGATATATAAGTTCTACGAATACAAACTCGTCGATAAAATTAGGCAAGTTTATATATTTACTAACAGTGCAATGGAAACTACTTATGGAAAGTAACCAAGCACGAACTACCAAATCTACAAAAAGTATTTACTATATCTTTATACAGCTGTGGAAAAAAAAAAGTAAACAGATCTCAGTCCAAACATTTCCCTGGTCCAAATGAAAAAAAAAACAGCAAAACACTGATAAATCTAGGCAGGCTGGCGAATTTATGCAGACCATAAAATTTCAATGAAGCTAGGCATCTATGAGAGATTTTATTTTTTACTCTTTTTAAAGAAATTTCAACCATACTGAAAGAGACTGTATCGCCAACCAAACAGAGTAAAACTACCAAATCTGGTAAATGTTTGTATCGTTCTTTTTTTAAACAGAAAACAATATAGGACATACCGTGTAAGTCTATTGATGTCCAAACACTTCCCTAGTTTACCGAACAACAAGAGATAGATAAAACTTGACATGGCCAGAGACATAATGCAGGCAATTTCAGATTGTATTACTTTTCCGTTTTTTTTTTTTCATTTTAACTTTAAAGAAACAACACCCATCAAGAAGACGACTGTGTCACCAACAACTACACAAGGCGTAACTGCCCAATCTGGAAAAAGTGAGTATCATTTTATACACAGGGAAACATGCAAGTCCTCCAAACATGAAACTGTTATTCATTTATATTTCATTACTTTGCAGAGACTACACCTACGAGGAAAAAGACTGTGTCGTCAACCACTACACAAGTTGTAACTACCCAATCCGGAAAAAGTGAGCATAATACATAGAAAATAACAGACATATAAATTTTACGAATATAAAATCGTCGGTAAAATTACACGAGTTTATATATAACAGTGCTACAGAAGCTACTTATGGAAAACTCTGTGTCGCCAACCAAGAAACGAATTACCAAAAAGTATGTACTATATCTTTATACAGCTGTGGACAGAAAAAAGTAAACATATCTCAGTCCAAACACTTCCCTGGTCAAAAAAACCGGGGAAAAAATCTAAAACACTGGTAAATCTAGGCTGGCTATGCAGACCATTAAATTTCATAATGTTACCATTTTTCTTTATTTTCTAATTTTGAAGAAACTACATCCATCAAGAACAAGACTTTATATCCAACCACTGCGCATGCGCAACGTGCATCTACTCAGTCTGGAGAACGTGAGTATCTTCTACATAGAAAATTATAAAACCAGTCTTTTTCAACAACTAAACAAAGCGTGTCTACCAAAGCTGGAAAATGAATATTAAAATGATACTGTAAACCCGGGCTGTAAACAGCAGAAAGGTGTGTACAGACTTTTAAGTCCAACGATATAGACGAATCCATATTACTCAGTAGTTTTTCTTTCTGTTTTTTTTTTGTTTGGTTGGTTGGTTTTATACAGATACTACACCCCCATTGGACGAGACTATGTCATCAGTCAAACAAATCACAACCCTTGAATAGCATATGCCACAATGGTGCAATCGGTAGCGCTGTTGTGATTTCGTCCGAGAGAATAAATGTTGACGGGGGTTCGATTCCCGGCAAGGCCGTAATGTTTGCGAAGGAATTTTTAATACATGAAATAAACACAATCTTGAAAAATAATTGAAAAAAATACTGACCAGTAAATTTCAATATCATACTGCATTCTTTAAAACCTTGGGCGCAGAAATTAAAAAAAAAATTGGAACCACGGTTTTAACGAAGTGTCATCTCCTATATTCATCCTCCCTGACTCAGTCTCATTACACCGGCAGCCACGTAGAGCAGTGGTCACTTATCGACTAGCCGGATGGTCAATAATGGAAAAAGGTCGAATTGAATTTGCCTTAATCGACTTCTTTTAAAATAACTTGCTTCACTTTTTTGACTCAATCATCGTTCAAGTTAACCTAAATACAATGGCAAGTCGACTTAAAAACAGATGTCAACATTTCAAAAATCGTAAAAAAAAAGTATTAAAAGATAACTGATACAAGTAACAACTATTGTAGTTTCATTATATATTGACATAACAAACAATGTTGACATTGACAGAAACAGATCAATCGTCTCCTGGTATTTCAAAATAAATGTGCTCGGTTTATCTTGAAACAGCCAAGTCGCTTCCGTGCCTCACCGCTTTTGTGGTCTCTCCACTGGTTGCCAATAGATGAAAGGATTCGCTACCAACTCACCATTTATATTTCGAAGCCTTTCACTTTAGATCTGGACCTAAGTCACGAATAGGTATATCAAATAAGGTGGAGCCGTTTCAAGAAATCATTAAAATCATGACAAATGTCTTTATTTTTGATAGAAGTTGTCACCGAACCATAACACTTTTGGTATCATTTTAAAGATAATTTATCCAGGTACAAAATAAAAAAAGAATTAAAGCCACAGGTTTAGCAATAGTGAAGTTATTGACCAAAATGTCGAGTGGGTCAAGGGTGGAGTCGGTGGGGGTGGCGCCGGTGGGGGTGGCGCCCATAGGATTACATGCAAAAGTGTACGAAAGTTATGATTTATAAACACATGTATTATTGAAAATAAAAATGCTGGGATCATAATTTTTTGAATATACTTCAATGAGGTATGTATAATGCCAAAGCATGTGTCGAATATTGACATGTCATCCAAATTTTGTTGTTCCTAATGCCTTATATGTGGGTAATTTTCTCTATACATTACTGTACAAAACATGCATTTACACTCGAAAACTTTAAAACGACATATCTTTTGACCGAGTCGACGTAAAGGGTAAAAGTTATACATTTTTCAAAAGAAAATTTGCCGAGGAATCCAATTATGTGATTAATTTTTAGGTAGTGTATGCATGAAAAAACTTTTGACCGATACATGTCCCAAAAATTAATGAGTCGTTTCATAGATTTTGACCATCCTCAATATTTTGACCACAATGAGATTGGTCACCAAACGAATTATTTTATGGAAGGCTATCATTACATCCTTCAAATAATGATTGTGTCATCTGGATACACCTTTCCCCAACAAAATCTCATTGTGCCAAGTTGGTTGACCAAAATGCACTTTTATTTTATTTTGTACCCTGTATAATTTTTACCCATCCCTAAAAATTATACTTTTTTTAGGTAAAATTGAAATCCTCGGAAAGTAAGCTTTCCAGCAATATCTAACTTTGTAGGTTTTAAGTGTATATATTCAGAGTTACGATCCGTTGAATACAAATTGGCATGGTTTTACCAATGTATTTGTGTGAAACAAAAAATATGACCAGTTAATGACTTATGTCCATCTCCTGTTTACTTATCATCTTAACTTTCAGTCTCGTGCTTACAAACAAAATACATCATTCGTTCATCTCCTTTGAGGTCCCTCGTACCTAGAAACGTGTTGGTGATTGTGCATTGTCCATTTCTGGCCCTCAACTTTGGAATAAGCTGCCCAAGAATATCCGTCCCGTTGTTAATTTAAACACCTTTAAAATATTCTGAAATCTCATTTTCCCCCTTTATAATTTCTTGTTTTTCTTTTCTCCTAGCGCCTTGTCTGAATTGTAAAGGCGCTTTATAAATCATTTTGTTATTGTGATTTTTATTTTTATTATGTTCAGTTATTTTTCTTTATACTTTTATAGAAACTACTCCCACTATGGAGAATGTAAAGTTGCCAACTACCCAGAAAGTAACTACAGGTGAGTTGTATTTTGTTAAAAGTACTTATGAACATGAAAGAAAACCAGGACTACAGAGAGCAAAATATTTCTGAAACTCAATTACTGTGCAATGAGCTAAAATCTTTTCAATAAACCAAATGGGAACGTGTTTTAAATGGGCTTTTAATATAGGTATCACCCAAGGGTAATGATTACAGCTTCTACACTTGGACTCATACGACAAAGCCCGAATATATACGAACCAGCACGGAATTCGGAATAATCAAAATGTTGCACAGTCCAGATTTTGACATTTATTCGGTTAATGCTATAGAGAACTTAGAAAATGGCGAAAAGATTGATGTGAAGTGAATGAAAATAAAATTCAACATTTGCAAATTGACATTATCTTTTCAGTTTATTTTCCAATAATAATTTATATATATAGTTTAAAGTTTTAAAAACTTCATTCAGTCATTTTTTCATTATGTAATGCTTTATTTTGGCTGATGCGTATGTTTAACATTTAAGTGCAACATTTGGGTGGTTTTTTTTCGGTTCTCGCATTTTAACGCCGCAATATTTCTGGCTGTTAATTTTTGTAATTGCTTAAATAGTAATTGCGCTTCTTTTGGCGAAAAAAATTAAAATCGACCGCGTCGTTTTCGAGCTAATTAGCATTTTTTTTTGGTGGGGGGGATTGATTTGCCCATAAAACCGCCCGGAGTAAAATGTTCCAAATTTTATTTCAACAATTTCAATGTATTCAGAATCTCTTAATTTGAGCCAAATTTCATTGGAAAATCCCTACATGAAGAGGGGTTTTTCAAATTTTGGCCAAAATCGAGATGTTGCAAAACGAAAATCGGTTATTTGGCCACCATTTTGAAACGGCACGTATATTTTATATTCTTTTCCTGAGATATGGTTGTGATTAGTGTACCTAGATATGTTGCAAATGTTATTAAAAATTTCGGACGGGAAAGTGTTTTTTATAAGACCCCCCCCCCCTTATGCATTAACGGAAGTGTTAATTAATTTCGATATAATCGATGAATATCTCTCCATTTACAACAGCCACACCTGTGGACGTTTGCTATTCCAACCCGTGTCAATACGGAGATAGATGCCAAATCGGCATGTTCTATTACAGTCGTTTTTCTTGTTGATTGGTATTGTTTTCCAAAGTTAAAAAGCTGAATCTTGACTTGAACGACTTTCAATACCAACAATGTGTCTCTTTTATCGGTGCTTTCAAGCAATCGCGAGGTCGGAGATATGCTCATTTCAGAAAAATAGTAACTAATTTTACTCGATTGAGAACAGACACTTCGTAACTTCAAACCAAAATTTTATTGTGTGCTATGACATTCTCTGTTTATGATCATTTTTTGTGATGTTTTATGATTAAGAAACGATGGTAAACATTTATGTTTCGTCAGACCCATACACTTCAGGACCTTGTCAAAATGACGGGAGCTGTTTACACGACGGAAAGGGGTCACTGTTTTGTAACTGCGACAATGGTTTCACTGGAGACTTTTGCGAAACAGGTAACATATTCCGTCTAATTCTTTATTGATAAACTGTCACATGTATTATTTTAAAGTTACAATGAAATCCTTTTTTATGAGCATCAATCCGGTTGAGGGTAACTGGGTATTCTGACCAGGTAACTACCCACGTTACCAAAATGGTGAGACCTGCACTCTTAGAAAGAAAGTATCAAATATGAGACAAAAAGGATCAATTTTGATCCTTTTTAGGTATCAAATATGAGCTTATCCTTTAAGGATCAAAGTGATCCCAAAAAAAGGATCAAAAATTTTGATCCGAAAAAGGATCAAATATTTCTTATAAAAAAGACCTGCAAAAAACATCACACTGAAGTGACCCTAGCAGGGTTTGAACCCACGCCGCAATCATACCTGCTGGTAATTACGACTCGAGACCAATGCTCTAACCACTCGACCACGCCGGACTGTGTGATGATATCAACGTATTTATATATGTTACACCATTGTATACATTCCCCGCTGTGTAGTGGATATTGGGTTGTACTCAAATATGAAACGTTGAATCCAAACTTGGTATCAAATATGAGCTCATCCTTTCCGTATCAAAGTAAACCAGAAATACGGATCAAAACTTTGATTTTGTTATCAAAAAGGATAAAAATAAAATGATCCTAAAAAAGGATCAAAAATGATCCTTGTGAATTTGATCCATTTGTAGATATTGACCCTTAAAGGATCAAAAGTGATCCTTAAAGGATCAAAAGTGATCCTTAAAGGATCAAAATAAAATGATCCCGAAAAAGGATCAAAAATTTGATCCCGGCCTTCTAAGAGTGTGGAAAGTCTCGAGACTTGCAATATAGGGTATCAAATTCGACCTGGTACTCTACAAGTCTCACATAGGGTATCAAACTAAGAATTATTGAATTGTTGAATTAATGACAACGGTGTCTTAAATTGCCAATAAAAGTGCTTTAAATGCCTAGAAACACTTTCAAAAAAATGATGAATCGTTATATTTCAATTATAATTTCTTGTAATACTTATTTCGCCATATTTGCGTACGGTCTCTCAGATAGGGTATTTATTTGAACAGGCATAATTTCGGATCGGGTATCAATTCCAACAGATAATGATAGATTTATTGGCTCAGATAGGGTATAGTTTCACCCATTTTACTCGATTGAGAATAGACACTTCGTAACTTAAAACAAAAACCTTATTGTGTGCTGTGATATTCTCTGCATGCATTTGTAAATATGATCAGTTTTATGATTAAGAAACATTGGTAAACAGTTATGTTTCGTCAGACCCATGCACTTTGTCTAAATGGCGGAAGCTGTTTACACGACGGATTAGGGTTACTGTTTTGTAACTGCGACGATAGTTTCAATGGAAAATTTTGCGAAACTTCTACTTCTACGCGGTAGATATGCTTCGTCATTTTTGTAGTTTTAGGACATTTTCATTCAGATTTTTTCTCATTGTGATTGGTTTTTAAGAATGGTGTAAACTTTCATTCTGAATAAACATTTTCCATGTACAATTTCACCATTGTGTAAATCATAACCATCATTGCAAGAAGAGATTAGAATCATGAATACGCCGGGGAAGTAGAGACGTCACATTTATGATGTTTAGCCCAACACGTGTGATCTGGACCCATACAAATGATCATGTCCTGAGTGATTCCACTGTATTAACAGAATAGGCGTACGTCACGACGATTTGAAATCCCAATATATCTATTGATCTTATTCAACAGTTTATAGATAGGCGAGGTCACGCCAATTATATAGCACCAACACATCAGAGCACATGTACTCAACATGTATACTTTAACACTCAACGGTAGAACCCATAAAAAAATGACCAACAATTATGTTGTATACAGGAC
>JXSR01S000259.1:104394-114690 GCA_000969725.1 Ophiothrix spiculata
TACGCAAGTCTCCAGTAAGCTTTTTTACAGAATTGTTTTATTTATCAACAATAAGATTTTTTTTTTATACGAAATACGAAAAAAAATAATGCGGGAAATATGTAACTTAACAGAAACGCGCGCGGGTTACCAGAAACAAACTTGTTTCTTTTTTTGGCCTTATTATTATTACAATCACAATTATTATTATTAGAATGTCCTGGTCCTCTTGGAATGAGAGATCGTTCAATACCAGATAACAGCATTACCGCATCCTCATACCAAGAAAAAACAGATACCGGAGCGCCATTTCATGCCAGGCTGGGGACAGGAACTTACTGGATCAGCAATGGAGCGGATACGGAGCCCTGGGTTCAGGTCGATTTGTTGGAAACGTTCTCAGTCACAGGAATACAAACACAGGGGAATGATGATGGCGAAATATGGAAATATTGGGTGGAAGAAATCACGGTTCAGATTGGCATGAGCACCGATCAACTTGAATATATCATGAATGGGAATAGTCATAACATAAAGGTATAGTTACTAGTACTAATAATATCCAGTATCTTTTATAATGTAAGCTTTTTTAACGCAAAGAAAAATCTATGTTGACATTTAAAACTTGGGAGTAATAGTGAGCAAACTGGCAAGTTATAAAGCTTTGTTAATACAAGACAAGTTTATTTGGCAACAATCCAAAAGAGTACAGTAATCAGTGCAGACGGTGTTGGCAAACTGAATGAAACTTAGTACATTTGTATTGGTATAACATGGTGGAACACATTTTTAGAAAACACACCTCAGAATTTTCAGACCAGATCCCAGTTTCTCATCAGCGAGATGAGACTCTCTGAGACTGGTACCTTCGGGGACCTAAAAAATAGGCTCGTAGACTCACAGAAGTTGATGTCGCCTCTCGTTGAGCGTTAGTTGATGTGATGCAGTCTGTCCTGAAATATTGGTTAATCACCTTACAGTGACAAAATACATATTCCATAGTAGATGTGTTAATACATAACAAAATTACTTTTTTCCTCTCAACAGGTTTTTAAAGCTAACAAAAACGAACTTGATATTGTTGATATAACTCTTCAGCCAGTAACTACACGAATAGTCCGTATCTATCCAAAGGAATGTAAGATGTATGGAGACACATCATACACGTGCTTGCTGAAGTTTGAAATCATCGGTTGTCATGCCCAGGCAACAGGATAAAGTGAAGATTACTTCCTATTGTAATATACTATGTACAGGAAATCATGTGTGCAGTGATAAAACATGCCCCAAATTAAAAATACAATAATTCGTTTTGATTTAGTGATGTTTCTTCACTATAGTCGATCCTAATAAAAAAGACCCTCGGTTTTTCGGATTTTTTTAAGGCTGGGGTAGACCTTCAACTACCATAAATGGTTTTTGTACTCTAACTCTCAAACTAATTGCATAGAATATATAAAAGTAACATTTTACCCTGAACATAATGGTGATATCGGTTTTGACCAAAAATGTCGAATTTGGCAAAAAATGCCAAAAATCGTCATTTTTGGCCCAAAAATTTCTGGAAAGCCTAACTAAAATTTGCATTCGTGAAATTTTGAACTTTTTCGCTTTTTGGAATTTAGAAACAAATGTCTAGGAACGGTTTTCTCAAATTTCTGATTTTCATCTTATTTTTTGAGAAAAGGGCAAAAATAGGCCAAAAATTGCCATTTTGGTGGCAGCGGTGGGATTTGTTTACATTTTTCGACCTATTTTTGGCATTTTTTCAAAAAATAAGATGAAAATCAAAAATTTGAGAAAAACGTTCCTAGACATTTGTTTCTAGATTCTAAAAAGCAAAAAAGTTCAACATTTCACAAATGCAAATTTTAGTTAGGCTTTCCAGAAATTTTGGGGTAAAAAATATGGTTTTTGGCATTTTTTACCAAAATTGGAATTTTTGGTCACAAACTGATATCATCATCATGTTCAGTGTAAAAATCCGCTTCTAAAAATGTATACTTTTATAAAGATTATACAATTACTTTTAGAGTTAGAGTACAAAAACCATTTATGCCATTTAAAGGTCTACACCAGCCTTAATACCAAACTTCAAGAAAAGTCATGAAAGAAAAGTTGTTTGTCTTTTCTTGACCCAACAAGATTTATAGATTTTAAAGTATACATGTACTCCAAAATGGTCAAATCTTTACAAATTGGACAATTTCAGCCTCGCTTTGGTATGATCTGTTGTCACATCGGGTACCATTAATGATGTAAACATTTGGAACCTTCCAGTAACGAGCCAGGTCCCCCAGGGCCAGGGCACTCGCTATCTATCAAAAGTATCAAGATGTGACTCGGCAACAAACTTAATTATAGGGGGTCATTTGGTACTCAACATATCTTAAAACGGGATCATCCAAGTTTGAGAATAAGGGTCATTGGGGTAATCAAAGCAAATTTGAAATATCCAATTGCCATATACGCCTAAATAAACATAAGAAGAAAATGTTAGATCAGAATAACAAAACAACGCACTTTAAATACCAGCCCCATTCCGTGCAAAGGTCTTGCATCAGTCAAATTTGATAATCAGTATTAATTACGCTATGGAACTGATCCTTCGTTTTCAGATATGTAAGGTAGCAACGGAGAACCTAGAAGCAGGTTTGCATACTGAACTTGATGGTGAGGTCAATAATTGTGAACCAAATATGCAATTTTGGCTCTCAGATTCAAAATGATATTGTTTTTGGCCCAACATTTTTACTGGGAAGCACGACCGTATGCGCTAAATTTGACAAAGTGCAATAAAGGTCCACAAAAATCCTCGAAAAAGGTACACACACAAAAATCCCAAATACCTGCTCTAAGGTTGTTTTTCAATAAATGCTACACTAAACACTTGTACAATTACTAAAAAGTTGTTGTTGTTGTATTTCAATTTTTATTTTATTTTATTTTATTTTTTGCTTGTCTCGTTTAGAAAACCACTGAAATTAATTTGGGGTCGACCAAAACAGAAAACGTTCCTGTAAAAGGTCCACCTTTTGAAAATCCGCACCCCTGGAAGAATTCCTGGATATCATTACGCACATTTAGCCCGTATAATTTATCTTTTAAACCAAAAATCTCATTTTTGGTCAAATTCTGGTATTGAGTAATGCATTCCTATATTTTGCTTTCTAGGTTATAAAGAGTTAAGTAGTTCATAATAAATCTTTCTCGTAAACATGGTAAAATTTTGGGCCAACATGATTTCAGGACCTTTTTTAGAACTTTTATGGAATTTTTGCCAAAAATTTCAGATTTTGCTCTAAAATGACCTCGCCGTCATGTTCAACTCTGAAAATGAGGAATTTATCAGGGTTCGCTGTACCCTTAACTTAACTAAAAGTAAAGCGCACATTTAGGAGCGTACCTGTTTATTAAATCGAATAAGCCCATTAAAAGTTTTCTGATCGATGCGCTCATATAGATGAATTTCGATTGTGGGCAAAATTGATGACATTTGAATAGAATCGGACATATTTATATCAAATGAATGAACATGAAAATAAAATCCTGTTGGGTCAAGAGAAGACAAACAACTTTTCTTTCATGACTTTTCTTGAAATTTGATATTTACTGAAAAAAATCTGAAAAACCGAGGGTCTATTTAATTTGGATAGACTATAATACTCACATAATATTCTGTATAAACAATCCTGTATGAAGCAATGCATGATGGGAAGCACATGGTATCTTCTCTTAAGGGCACAGTTAACCCCTCATTTTCTGAAATATTGTATGCCTTGTAACTCAGCAACCGATAGGTAACCCCATATAAAAGTATACATTTTTAGATGTGGATTTTCACGTAGAAGATGATGGTTAGGTCAGTTTTGGACCAAAATGCATGATTTTGGACCAAGGTCCAAAAAACCCTTGTTCTTGGACCACTATATTTACAAACAACCTAACTAAATTTTGAAAAAATAAAAGTTGGACCTCGGATGCTTTTTAGAATCTAGAAACACATGTCTAGGAACGCATTTCTCAAATTTTTAATTTTTACCTTACTTTTTGAAATATTTCCAAAAATAGGCCTAAAATAGGCCAAAAATGACCAAAAAATCATTTTGGGTCAATTTTGGACCTATTTTTGGCAATATTTCAAAAAGTAAGTCAAAAATCAAAAATTTGAGAAATGCGTTCCTAGACATGTGTTTCTAGATTCTAAAAAGCATTTGAGGTCCAACTTTTATTTTTTCAAAATTTAGTTAGGTTGTTTATAAATGAATGGTCCAAGAACATGGGTTTTTTGGACCTTGGTCCAAAATCATACATTTTGGTCCAAAATTGACCTAACCATCATCTTCTACATGAAAATCCACATCTAGAAATGTATACTTTTATATGGATTTAGTTATCGGTTGCTGAGTTACAAAGCATGAAATATTTCAGAAAATGAGGGGTTAACTGTGCCCTTAAACAGAATATGTCCCGTCTTTGCTAATAAGCATCCGAGAACCCAATTATTACTTAGACAATAATAACTGCGCACCATCTTTTTTGAGGTCATTGTTTAAAATCGAAGGTGTTTGTTTTGGGCCGAGGTACTTGTCATTAATAACCGTCTTTCAACATTTTAAATGCCTTTTATATGTGATTTTATAAAGAAATACTTTATTTTACGTGAAGTCTACTTATCCCTATAAGAGAATTTCGATCAGTCCAGGCATGACGATCATCACGTAATATGATAAACGCGCGCGTGTGTGTGGTACATACTCGCGTTTTATTGGCGTTTTATGAGAAAACGCATTATGCGCTAATGACATCACACACGCAGGTCATTATACCTGATAATGACCGCGCAGTTGTTTGCGTAAAAGTAGAAACAATCTTATTAGATTCTATCTCGCCATTACGCAGGTTATTAATCTGTTATGAACTCAAACAAAGATCATACTTAATACTAAACTGAAGAAAGTATATATGATTGCAGCACTTTTTATCAAAACGGAACCCTCTGCTCTGAAACTATCAAGACCATATGTATTGTAGGGGAGGGTGAGTGAAGGCCAAATATGACAATACCCTACTTGTCCTTTCCCTGAGTTCCGATTCCCCGTCCGATTCTGTGGAATTACCCCACCAACGGCGAAAGCATGTCAATTATAAGAATGGTCTATAGAAGTAAAATATGATATGGCTTTCAGCTTCTATGTACATAACATGTTCAAATTAAAGCTGTAAATATAGGTTTGCATTTAAAACATAGTTTTATCATGTTTATCTTTAAAAAGTGCTGCAATCATATATACTTTCTTCAGTTTAGTATTAATTATATATAGACTTGCTACTTATACCGTTTTGTGCCAGCTGATTCTGATTCTTCAGGGCAAATATTCTTATCGCCATTTTAAAGAGAATAATGAGCGAGAAACCAAAAGTCAAGAATTATGTAATCTAATCTATAGACTTTACTCTTAATTTATGTATGTTGTTATGGTATGTCATGTTTGAGTACCTAAAATCTTGCAGTGAACATGAAATACCCCACAACGATATTTTTGAAGAACTGTAGCCTTAAACATGTTAAATATATTTATAAAAGGAGAAATTGACTTCACTGAAACTGAAGAAATGTTTCCAAAATCCCAATTAATAAAACAATTCACAATGCTCTCTTCCGCTTTGATTCAATGCCAGTCGACTCTTTTATCCCAAATCATTGCCAAAATACCTACATTGCCTACAACCGAATGCCAGAATGCATCAGCGTACATCGGTCTAACATTACTATAATATAGTAGAGCAAAGACACAGAGTTCATCTCTTGCAAAGAAGTTGTTTTTGAGAGTTCTCAGCATTTACAGTCTTTTATTGCCAAGTGGCCTTTTCAAGTATGTTAAGCCGAACCCACTTTTATTAATTTTTCTTCAATTTAACACCTAGTCAGGACGATAAAGCGTGTTTTACCAGTGTTTTGTTTGAAACTGACATTTGGTTTCATTTGTCTTGAGCACATTCTCGTCGGATTTTGTAGAACAAATTCTTGCCAGCCTTCGAAAATCAATATTCTCAACAAAATGTCAGCTCATTCACGTACTTCCAGAATCGTGATGAAGAATCTTGGCGGTATCATTGATTATGGTCTTGAAATCCAATTAATGTTACACCCATATATATCTATATAAAATAGATCTCAATGCGTGATGACTCACCCCGAAAAGGGGGACTTTGCTACAGAACACTTCTCGAGAAACTGATAAAAATAGCCAGCGAAAAATAAGGAAAATAATAAGAATTTCCAGCATATTTTCTGTTGAAAAATTTAATCGCCTTGATCAATTTCAACAAGTAAGGTGTCATTTTGAAGATTAGAAAATGCTGTAACAGATGAAATAATAAAATCAAAATTGATATTACCTTCAAAGTCCCCCCTTTCGGTGTGAGCCATCACATATATTATACTCTCACTGATACACAAAGTATTGATATTGGAATACCGCAAGGCTCCATTTTAGGTCCACTATTGTTTATTGTTTTTTGTAAATTTGCTTCCTGATTCTGTTCAACGTTAAAGTGTATCATGTATGCTGATAATACATATTAAGTTCATCAGATCCTGTGGTTGTAAATTGGTTTAAAATAAATCAATTGAATGTCAATATCAAGAAGATTAAGTATATGACATTTGGAACTAGACATAATTTAAGTATGTATAAGAATAATATTCTTATACTGTTATATTATAACAGTTAAATATGGTGAGGATATTATTATTATAAATTTAAGTACTTGGGCATAATTTTTGACCCTCATAATATCATGGGACGAGCATGTCACTATCTTTCTTCCAATCTATCCAAACGTATTGGTGATATGTAGAGTTACAAAAATATATTTCATGTAGTACAGTACATTTACTATCAAAAGCTATGGTCTTCCTTCATTTTGATTATTGTAGTCCCATATGGTCTAACTTCAGTAGCAAGCATCATAACAGCCTTCAAAGTCTGCAAAATAAACTTGCTCCAATTCTACTTAATGCAGATATCAGGACCCCAATTAATGAAATGAAGGAAGATCTAAACTGGAATAAACTTGATGTCAGATGGAAAAATCATTACTAAATATAAGTGCTTACAAGAATTTGCACCTGATTATATGTCATCTTAATTCACTGTTAGACGTTCAACACATTACATAAACACAAAAAGTCAGGTTGGTAACATCATATTGTACCCCCATTGTAAACACTGCTGGTAAAACAACTTTTCAATACAGGACCGGGCTTCACCACTATGGAATAGTCTACCTGTACAAAGTGTTTGAACTTGAGTTTGAATGAATTTAAAAGTGCTTTTAAGTTTAAAATCCAATAATTTATTGTCCTTGTATATTTAATTCTCTGTGTAAATATTATCTATTATTGCTCATATTATATCAATATTCTCATGTTGTGTATAAATTCTTAATGCTATCTGGATCTCTTGGGAGACCAGTACTTACGTATTGAATTGTTAAGAGGTTTATCCAGAATAAAGAAAGATTCAACAAACAAACAATTGGCTAATATCTTGTTGCCCCGAGTAAACCAGCTGTGAATTACTCTTTTGAAATATTCAGATGTATATATATGTTATATGACATTCCTCCATTACTGACAAATACCTTCGTATGCTGGAGGGTATCCAAAAGAGGGCATGCAGAATCATTTTAAGCTTTGAATACACATCTTATGAGAATGCATTATATGTTTGTAAATTAGCAACTCTCTCTTCTAGGAGGGAGCAACATTGTTTTAAATTCGCTTTTGCTCTACCCAAATATGTTCGTACTTGCAATTTGCTCCCCCCTAGAAGAGTTACAATTCATGGAAGAAAGCTTAGGAATGCCAGTGAGTTCACCCAACTACCTGCTAGTACGCTGAGGTTTTCTAGGAGTCCTATTCCTTATTACATCAAATTGTTGAATAGCTACTAATCACCACTTTGTCAGCACAGCTTTTCAGCACAGTTTTTCATTGTATAATGCAATTCAGCCTCAGGGCTGCCATGCTATATGACTCTAAATAAATCTGAATCTGAATCTGGTAATGAAATCTGAAAGCGAGTGCCCTTCAGCCAAACCTCAGCTCACAATGTTTCTGTTCCCTAGCTGTAAAAAGTATAAACAACATAATATCGATGCTTGCTCGGTCGATGCTTGCGCGATGCTCGACCGAGTTTACCATTTTTACTATTTTTATTACTCGGCCAACAATTTTTTCGAATTTGATTGATGCTCAAAAGAGCTCTCCCAATTCCGGCGATCTCTGTGATCCCAAATCTACCTCATAAAATAGATATTACAACTCGGCCGATAACTCTTTCTATACTGTGTGTGACCTATGCAATTATTACAAATGTGAAGTTACCTTAAGGACTTCAAGATGCTCAAATTGACCTGAACAAAAAGTATTATAACAAGTGTAATAGTTATAGAATTTATGAGGCTTATGGTATTTAGTCACATATAGAAATAGTCGACCGAGCTCAGGCCAAGATGGCACGCTACAGCAGACAAAGCCCACACGAGTTCTACGAGATCACAGCAATATACCTGGAAGTAAATCTCGTGTGGGTTTTGCATGCTGTGGCCAGCTCTGCTAGACCTCAGCCGACTACTCTAATTTTATATGTGACTTTAGCATTAGTACAAGCTTTTAATGCATGTTACATTGTCGAAAATTTGAATATTCCGCCTCTTTACCAAAAAACCGTTCTCCAATGATATCAAATATCATAGCTGCAAGAAGTTAATCCCGGAGTAATGATGTGTGGATGAGACTTTTACCAGGGAATATATAAGATTGGGAAATGACAGACATATTTATAAAGTGACACAGTATATGCGCGCCGCCATCTTGGCTTTTGAAGCACTTACCGCGTTGCGCATCTGCGTTGGTGCTGTGCCACTGCGTGATTCTAATACATCGTAGTAAATAAACAATCATGAATGAAATGTCAAAGGCTGCGCTCTATTCTGCGCCGTGACAGCGTTCACGGCGCAGTTCACAGTGTTCAGAATGGGCTCTGGGTACCACTTTTTTTGCCCATAAGTGCGTCAGTCGCCATTTTGTATTCCGGCGTTTTCTCTGCATTGTTTACATTGTACGACTGCCGATATCGAGTGCCAGCGAAATGCCGGTGTCAGAGCCCTGCTTTTACGGACAACGTACAATAAAAACTGAAAATATGATTTGTTTATTATAAATGTAATTAGAGTGAATGAAATAAAGACGTTTTGAACAACATTCAATTCCTTTTAATCTCTAAAAACTAAAAGAAAATGGCTTTCCACCTCTTTGCACATTTAATTTTAATAATAGCTGTAAATGCGTGTTTCAGAAAGGCGGGTGGTTATTGCCGTTTATCAATTTTTGTAATATAGTCGGCCTTTAATACATAGGACGCCGACTGAGTGATATAAACCAGAGCTCAAACAATGTCTGTGAGCCGGAGAGGTACCCAGGGGCATGCTTCAAGAATTTAACGCAGAAAAATGCGGTGTTTTTTACACTCGAAAGATATTTTCTTCAAATTCTCTTCAAGATCGTGTGACGTATAACTAACAATTTTGTTTTTATAATATTCAGCTGAAATGTTGTATTCCTTCATATGCTGACATAAGTTAGGTTGAACTGACGCGGGAGCAAGTATTTTGTTGTTTCATTTTATTATCGTGCGGACTCTACATTGCAACACAACAACTCACTTCTATCCAGGCTGTCAAATTGTGCTGAAGCGGGGGTGCACCGCTCGCAGGAAGCAACAGAAGAAATTGATGAAATTGTGCCTTCATGAAAAAAACAAAAACAAATACGAGCTGAATGAGGAAACTTTGAGCTTTAAAAACTTGCTCCTGAGGAAAAAATAATAATTTTATGCCCTGCTTCTATCAGCCCTTTCTTTCTTTGTGTAAATCGGTGTATTGTAAAATAGACATTTAAAGGTGGTATTCGCTTCCCAAGATTTACTGATTTTATGCGTTGTTGGTGTGAAGTTTTTGAAAAGATCAGTGAGATGAGTTGAAAATATATCCACAATGCAAGTCCTTACTCTGATCATTTTGCAGACACTGATTGTGGCAGGTGAGTAAATCGGTTTTTATTTTCATTATGAAAAAGTAGAAGTCATTCAAATCCCTCATTATGAAAAAGTAGAAGTCATTCAAGTCCCTTTAGGACCTCTTCTTTTCTTGTTATTTATTAATGATATGCCTGATTGTATTCTTAATTGCAAAATTGATATGTATGCTGACGATACATTAATTTATGTTTGTAATAAAGATACCAAT
>JXSR01S000266.1:21628-31663 GCA_000969725.1 Ophiothrix spiculata
TCATCCTCCTCAGCCAACTTCTTCATGGCCTGGTACACAATGTCCTCCGAGTTGTCAACTTTCTTTGGGGAATTGAAGAGGCCTGTATCTCCAGCATGAAGACTCATGGCTGGGGATTTAGCAGTCTCGTCCATCTTGTCATTGGTGGAGGAGTTGGCCCCAGGATGTTCTTGTTGCCGGTGACGGTTGAAGTTAATAGTAGATTGGCTTGTATATTTGCAGTCTGCGCACACGTAGCGTGGCTTCTGACAGGTTCTTACGTGGCGGTGAAGGTTGCCACTTCTCTCTGTCTGGTACTCGCACCCCAAATTGGTGCATTTGAGTTTCTTGAGTGTTTTTGGATGGGTCTCATTGTAGTGTTGGCGGAGGAGAAGACTTCCATTGGCCACGTAATCACACTGAACGCACCTTAGTGGTAGCTCACTCATGCTGAAAAATATCAAGTAGGTGTTATATCAGTCAACTACTACCAAATGATCTGTCTAGCCAATTGTAAACGTGCATCTGTTAATCAACTATGGGTGATTTTGCAACCTTCATGCACAAACATTACAAGACACCAAACCACGACTTTGGTAGATTGCATATCAAGTTACAATATTTTTACTGTTTAAGGAAGAAACGTATTAATCATGTCTCTTTTTGAGAGTTGTGGTAATTAGTTTAAATGTGATATAGTCTTCCAGATACTTAGGCGCATTTTGCATTATTTGGTTCTTCAGCTACCGGGTTCTCCTCTTGACTAACTTGGTCTCTGTGCTTTCTATACACATGCTTTTTGTATGATGTTAATTTATTGTAGGTTGCTTCACAGTAACTACATTTAATTACTAATCGCTTATCATTGTTATGATATCATAATATGTGTGTGGTGAATTCCTCATTAGTGTGGCTCCTAAACTCACAAAAGAGGCAGTCATACATTGTGTAACAATTAAATTAACTTACCAATACTGAGTATTCTATGGAAATTTCTTTAAAAGGTACTTTCTAGAGCCAATTAAGGGTGCCAAAGACTAGATCTCTTCGTACGTCAGTGGTAAGGTGCTGCCTGTTATCTTTTGACCTGCAAGTGCAAAAGCAAAATGTCATATATACATTGATAACAGAGGGCGATTTTAAAAAGTAATTTCTATTTCTCGAGTTGAAATTTAAATTTTAATAATTAATGAAAAGAAAATAATTGCAACTGTGGTTTTTTTTATCTATCACACACAATATATTTATTTGATTTGCCATATATATTTTTTCACTAACCACCTTTCTCAAGGTTCAATAAGTTCAGTTTTGGCATATATTTGTCAATATAATTCACTTCTAGTGACTCATAAAGTTCTGGAGAGGACACATTTTGTTTTTATTTTAATGGAAAAGATACCTTTTACATAAACATTTGTAAGTTCCACATTTGTTTGTCAAATTTAATAATAATTCATTCAGTTTGAGAGTTTTTGAGTTTGGCGTTGTAAATCCTATGTTTTATTATAAGCTTACATGTTATATATACATTCAAGTTTCATTTGCATGCACGCAATAAAAACCTCACATACCAACTTCCGGAAGTCCGATTTTTTTAGATTTTTGATATGTTGTTACTGAAGATAAATACTACCTAAATCAGTTAAAAAACCTTTTGTTTCATTTTTTGGGGGGTCAAACCATATATTCCCTCGTCTAAGCATACAACTCAATGCCTGAAAACCAATTCAATCCACATTAATCTCTTGGCCTGTCAATTGTTCTTTAAACTGGGACAATGTTATCTCTGATACATGGGCAACAAGTACCTCTGTGTTGCATACAATATCCTCAACAGTGCTTTCTGCCATGGCAGCATTTGACTGTAGATTCATCAAGTATGATGCAACGGGGTGCACCCGCTAGTCCGACAATGCGCTTGTCAGACTAGACAATTTTCCATACCTTAGAGGTGCGCTAGTATGAACTTGTGTTGGACCGCTTCTTGTTTATCTCCAAAGTGCTCCATAGCCTTGAATGAAAACCACTGCGCTAGTCCGAAAATGCAATGCGTCAGTCCGAAAATGAAAATCACTGCGCTAGTCTGACACTGCGACAGTCCAAATTTTAAAATGAAAATACACTGCGCTAGTCCGAAAATGACATACACTGCGCTGGTCCGAATGTACCCTTATTTTGCATCATGGTTCTGTAACATTTTTTCGTTGGCAGAACTTGATATTCAACATTTGGAATTTCCAAAGTATCAAGATCATCTCCATCCTCTTCATCCTCATTATTTGTGACGCGTTACATCAAAAGGTACAAGTTGTCTACCTTGGACAAAATGGAGATTTTTGTGTTACTGGAAAGAGAAAAAAATCAGCTTTAAAATGATACTAATTTGCTTGTGACAATTGGAGTTTTAATTTGGAAGTTACGATGATTAAAGATGGTTGGTTTCTTATTTTTTTCTTTATAATTTACAAGCTTAATTTGCTTGTATCTCAAAACTTGCTTGGCCGTCAACTTGTACCTTTTGATGTAACGCGTCACATTTGGTTCTTCAGCTACTGGGTTCTCCTCTTGATTAACTTAGTCTCTGTGCTTTCTATACACATGCTTTTTGTATGATGTTAATTTGTTGTAGGTTGCTTCACAGTGACTACATTTAATTACTAATCGCTTATCATTGTTATGATATCTTAATATGTGTGTGGTAA
This sequence comes from Ophiothrix spiculata, assembly GCA_000969725.1. Lineage (NCBI taxonomy): Eukaryota > Metazoa > Echinodermata > Ophiuroidea > Amphilepidida > Ophiotrichidae > Ophiothrix > Ophiothrix spiculata. The sequence continues at coordinate 24,310 of JXSR01S000266.1, forward strand.
ATTCCTCATTAGTGGGGCTCCTAAACTCACAAAAGAGGCAGTCATACATTGTGTAACAATTGAATTAACTTACCAATACTGAGTATTCCAAAATCCGATATAGACATTTCTTTAAAAGGTACTTTCTAGAGCCAATTAAGGGTGCTAAAGACTGGACCTCTTCGTATGTCAGTGGTAAGGTGCTGTCAGTTATCTTTTGACCTGCAGGTGCAAAAGCAAAATGTCATACATTGACAACAGAGGGCACTTTTAAAAAGTAATTTCTATTTCTTGATTTGAAAGTTAAATTTCAATAATTAATGAAAAGAAAATAATTGCAACTGTGGTTTTTTTTTTATCTATCACACACAATATATTTATTTAATTTGCCATATATACTTTCTAAATGTAAAAGAGTGAAATTCCACTCTAATGGAGTGAATATTCACTCTTCAAAGGATTGCCTACAGTGACCACTCTAATAGATTGAAAGTCACTCCTTGAAGGAGTGGAACAATTTTCACTCCAAAAAAAAGAGTGAATTTAATTTTCACTCCAAAAAAAAAGTGAATTTAGTTCACTCCAGGAACGAGTGAATTTTCACTCTTCGAAGAGTGCCTACAGTGACCACTCCATTAGAGTGAAAAAAGAGTGAATATATAAGGAGTGAATTTCACTCATTTAGAGTGAACTTCAACCTTATTGAGAGTTAACATGAAACAAATAATAAAACCACACATCAGATTTTACTGTCAGGTCTCATTTTTTAAGTTCGGACCCAAACACGTTACATGTGTGTTTTAGTGAAATTTAGCCTCTTCTTATATAAAACCCTCCGGATTTCCAAAAATATGCATTTTCAGTGCATATAAGTATTATATCTTGAAAGCTAATTGTGTCAGCAATTTCAAAATGTGCATATAAAGTCAAGTGTACAGGGTGGCTAAGTGTTATACAGGGTGAGACAAACAAAAATATCATCAAAATGATCGTCAATTGTTTGACATCCAGACAAAAAATAAGACTTGTATATAAAAAGTCAATGCGTTGATCATAGAGTTAAGCCTATTGCCCATCCATACGTATCAGAAAAAAGTTCATTATCAACATTACATACATTATACAGGGTGTTACAAATTTAGGGGTTAATTTCAGCTTGTATTGTTTATATTTAGTAAAGTGCATCATGTGCATAAATTTTGGCAAATAAGCACTGTATTTAACAATGCTTAACCTGATGAAACAAATATGAATCTCAATTTTGTTATTTAAGTAATTTTAAGATGAAGTACAGAGGTAGCAGAGGCCTGCTGTATGAATCTCAAGTTATTGCGTGACCAAATTACTAAACTTCTTCTAAACATGCTAAATGCCACACCCATGACTAATGGGCCTAATGACTGATCATTAAAATTGATGGGTATAAAGAAATACTCAATACAGTCCATGCTCCCCTCCCCAAGGTCAAAGGAAGTATAATAATTTCCCTACAGCAATTACTCTAGTTGCCATTAAAACAATCAATGTTCAATATTGAGCAACATTTCCTTTTGCCTAATTTGTATTGATGTATGATAATTATTTAATTTCAAACTCAACTGAACATGTTTTCGTATTTCCCGGTTACCCAAAACTGAAATGAGCCCTCTCTTATAGTTTACCCTGTCCTCAGTTAACAAAACTTGAATTCCGCCCTCTTATTTTGTAACACATTATCTTCCTCTGTCAACTCCTCTTTATACAAAACCCTCTTCTTGTTAACAATTTATATAATTAATTTCAACTTTCTACCCCACGCCCCAAGATCTCATTATCATCCCCTCTATCATCTTCTTGAACTAAAACGTCCTCCTTTACCTCTTTTACCACGTCTTTGCCCTTAAATCCTCCTCTACCTCCTCTTTGAAACCAATTCCTCCTCTACCTCCTCCTCCTCTACCTCCGCCACCACCCCTGACTAACTATGTTTATCGAACCGTAGCAATTACTGATGAAATTATTTATTTTTTTATATTTCTGGAAATGAAAGACCAATAATCTAGCTTTCAATTGAGCTCCCAAACAAGTCTATTTTGGTTCCCATAGTGAAAATATACTGAAAAAGAACATATATTTTAGATAGAAATGTAACAAAACCACCTTTTATTGGGTCCCAACTTAAAAAATGAGACCGTCAGTTACATTTTTTTTAATTGCTTAATCACATTCACATGAATAACTTGCAATTCAATAGAAAATTGGAATAACAAGCAAAGAGTTATTAACCAAACCAGGCATGTTAAGTCCAACTACCGAACTTCAGCAAGGCAGGGTTGCAAAAAGAGGCTGATGTTCTTGGGTAGGCTCACTTTTCTGCTGTGAGTCTTTACTTCACATGTAGTCTATAGAAATAGTTCCTATTTTACAATGTACTAAAAACTGAATCTTGTGGACTTATATCGTTTGGAAGTTCAATGACAGCATAATACAAATTCTATATTTTGACACTAATTGTAATGCACCATTTATTTAGGGCAACTCGAATAATCTTGAATGAATAATAAACTTTTAAATGACGTCCAACGTAATACTAATTCTAAGTTTTGAACATATCTTTGTTACAACAATACATTCTAGGTTTTGAACTTATTTATACTTAAATACTGTAAAACAAGTTAATTTAGCAGGCAGTTTAATTTTGTGCATTTTTTACATTGACAGTAATGGACATTTTTTCAATTTTTGCCAAAACAAGTGTCAGCATAATCTGCAAGATATCCTAATTTGCAAAAAAAAAATCTGCTAAATTAACTTGTTTTACAGTAATAATGCACCAATATACAAATCTGCAAAAATCTTGTTTTCTCCAAATGTTTTTACACCAGCAAAATATGCTTGAACTTTGATAACATTTGATTTGACATCAACATATTTTAAATAAAGTCAATCAAAAATGCAAGCTTTAAGTTACCTTAATTTTTGGTGAAAATAGTATTCAAAAATTTCCTTTACTTTTTGAGATATGAATTTTTGAATTAAAAATCTTAGATATCACCGCTTGAAATATAATAAAGTACATAAAGTCACGGGTCTCGCCGACTTATTTTGGATGTGAAAACAAACAGCTTGATGTAATTTTGATATACACATCTTGTTTCATTTTATGTTCATAAAATGCAACATTTTTAAAGAGCTGTTACAGAATGAGAATAAAGGTACTGTTCTCAAACCAATTTGTGCATCTGTTGTCTGATATAACACGGTCAAATCATTATTTGTTTGCGTGGAACAACTCGCCCCTTCGAGCTTGTGGTTCTACTCAAAATAATGATTGCGCCCGTGTTATATCAGACGACAGATACACGCATCGGTCTGAAAACAGTACCTTTATTCTCTAAGTAAGTCATCAGTAATGAACTTACTTCAAATTCCTTCCCTCGCATAAAAAGATTTTGGCTTTTTACCAATACATTTACAGTATTATAGCTATTTTTTTCCTGTAGATTAGTTGCACCTTCAAGAGTCTTGGGTTGCACATGTAAAAACATCCATGGATGATAATGATATGCTACACATTTTATCAGATCACTGCATAACGCAATGATACAAACCTACGATCCTCTGCATCTTCATAGGAGTTCAAAGCAGAGTAGGGAAGATAATCCTTGAGTTTGTCAGGTGCTACAGTTTGGAATTCTGATGGTTCTACAAATTCAACAACAAATGAATGAAAATGTGGAACAAATTCAGTTGTGATGCACCGTTTCAAAATGAAATAGACAATTTCTTCTTCCAATAGATGTAATGTACCCAAAAGTAGGGTTATCTTCAATAATATCTGTCACTACATACACATGAGGAATATAGGTTTGACCAAATATGCATACTTCTGTTGCAACAAACACATCAGTCGCCGCATCAAGTTCAAGATGATTGATGACAGTATCAGCTCTACTTAATGTTTGCAATTCCACAATTTCTCCTGATTTGCATTTAAAATCACCACGAGCTACATGTACCGAACCACTCCACATTGCACACTGAAACAATTGCTGTCTATTAGCAACTGATAAAGCAATGTTTCTAAAATTACATATAGTGTGCCCAACCCTTTTGCTTAAATTGTGCTTCATCTCATACTTCAAACATGACACGTTGCACAATGGTCCAATCATTCTTATTGCTGTAGGGTAGTGAACAAGTTGATGATGCTTATTTATCAGGTTCGTGTCTGGAAACAGCTCTTTAAGGTGTGCATGGTGTTCAGCAATGAGATACTTCAGATAAATAATTTGGCCAAGTCGAACTTTAGGCGCAAAAATGATGTCCATACATCTCAACAATATTTCCACCTACCACACTATCTCCTTATAAACGTCGCATTGTATTTAGCAAATGTAGATGTATGTAGATCATCTTGAGAGTTTTGTTACTTTGTCATTGGTCATGCTTTTTCAGTAATTTAAGTTTTCACACAGCTGCTGCATATGTCTTGATAGTCGGTGGATGTCTCATTCCTTGTTTAGAAGTGATCCAGTTGAGCTTTGGTATTTTTTGTCTTCATGTTTTCTGAAATTTAAAGAAAAATGCAAGGCTAAATTAGTTAGTACATGCAGTTCTCATCTTTTCTCATACAAGTGCATTGCTGCAAACTTGAACATTTTGTTTTTAGTTTTTTCTAACAAATGAAGTGTAAATTGTGCACAAATAAAATTTGAAATTTTGTCCAGTGGCCCTTTTACTGTGTCATTGCCATCATTAGGATTTGGTGACAGGTCTGCCTATAACCATGAAACACTGCTTTGAAGGGTCCCTTTCTTATCAAGATCTGTCATTAAAATGGATGGATGGTAGCCACAGACTGCACAGTTAAAATCATATATTCAGTTCGTCAACGCAACAAATGGAGATATGCATCAATGATCTTCGATTCTCTCATGTTAGTGTTATATCTTCTATTGTAAAGCTAAACTTGACTTCCTATAGCGATATGACATATGAGACCCTGCTCTAGCCTGTATAGGAAATCATAGCGAAACAATCATTGAAATTATGAAATCACGAGTTATACTTCTGAAATCAACCCGAATGTTAGCAGACTGCATTACTTGGAGGTATACTTGGCTTCAATCAGCATTTGAGTCTACTAGCAATCAGGCATTTTTTGTGCGAAATATACCTAAATATACCAAATGCTAGCAGAATTCATGACTTGGAAGTATACCTAGCTTCAATGACCATTGGAGTCTAATAGCATTCGGACATATTTTGTGCGAAATATACCCGAAGGCTAGCAGACTTGATGACTTCGAGGTATACCTAGCTTCGATGAGCATTGGAGTCTGCTAGTATTCGGGCATATTTCGTTCGAAATAAACTACTAATGCTTACAGACTGCATGACTTGGAGGTATACTTTGCTTCAATGAGCATTTGAGTCTACTAGTATTCGGACATATGCCGTGCGAAATATACCCGAATGTTAGCAAACTTCATGACTTGGAAGTATACCTAACTTCAATCAGCACTGCTAGCATTCAGGCATATCGCACAAACGGTTGGTCTCACTTCAGTGCTTACTTCATATACAACCCCTTCAAAGATATTGTAAAATGATTCTAAACATGTTGGATAGTTGACTTTGGAAACATGAAAATATTTGTAGAGTTTATCAAAGCATCCAAAAATTGCTTCCTGTAGGAATACTTGTGTTGTCCAATACCAAAAATTGCTCCCTGTAGGAATACTTGTGTTGTCCAATACCAAAAATTGCTCCCTGTAGGAATACTTGTGTTGTCCAATACCAAAAATTGCTTCCTGTAGGAATACTTGTGTTGTCCAATATCAAAAATTGCTTCCTGTAGGAATACTTGTGTTGTCCAATACCAAAAAGTGCCCCATAGCATCTTCTCCGTGCACCAAAACAAGCAAGAATGCTCGTTTGCAGACTACCACTTTTGCCTTGCAAAATTGCTCCTCATTTGTTCTAATCTGTAAATCAATAAATCAATAAAAATGGAAGTCTTCAGTGAAGGTGAAAACATACTATTTTGAGCTATCAAACATTTGGTGCAACAAGTCTTTGTTATTACATTAATTCCAATGCATTTTCTAATCAATAACGGATAATTGGTGTTGAAAATCACCAAGCAAAGAAAATTTGGTAGAGTATTGATTTTTCATCACCAAGCATCCGTTACTAATAGAAAATACATTGTAACTATATATCAGATTATAAGATAAAAAAGACTTGATGCACCAAATGTTTGGTAGCCCATAAGAAGTATGTTTTGACCTTTAGTATTTGAATGTCATTTATTATGATCAAGGATATTTGTAAATTGCAAGCATCATCACATTCTTTATTCCTCATCATCCATACCTTTAAAAAAAAAGCTTAAATTTACTTTGAATTTCTATGATTGTGATATTGACAGATAGGATGCCGTAACTTCAAGAGCTGATTGCTTTTGCACATAAGTGCAGCCTATATCTTTGGTGCTTTGGGGCTCAGGTGCTCTCTCTACACGGGCTGAACTCATTCCATATCGTGGCTCTTCTAGAACACAGCTGTCTGCTTCTGGTTTGAGATTTTTAAAATGCCTGTGTCTTTCCTGTGTTGTGAAAATATCTCGGAACTGGCTGGGTTCATTGCAAATCCTACATAATCCGTTTTTGTCCACATATAATGTTTCACGTTATGTAATTGGGGCCATGTTTTGAGCTCAGTGTCGTCTCTGTTACTATGTGGTTATATTTTTACCATTTGAAAACTTAAACCTTTCTGACATGTGATCAAAATGTTTCACTTGCTCAGCAACCCAAGCATTTAATTGAGCATGATCAACATTATAAATCTTTTTTAAATGGAACTTGGGGAAAAATTTTCCTGGATGGATCTGGAAGAAGTTTCAATTCCGTCACCATCTGACTGAGAAATCTCACCAGACCAATCTGGTTATTTGTGCCTTCCTATACCTGTCAACACCCCCTTCTTGGTTGAACACGTGGAGTAATTCATCCAAGCCTTGGTTAGATCGTGTAATATATCGCTCCATAACTTTGGGTGTAATGGATCCACACCTCTTCAAGTCATCCTTGACATCTTTGTACAAGAACTCCAAGAAGAGGTCAAGTGAGATGTTGCGGCCAGGAGGGGCTACTTAGTACAAATGGGTTATGGGGACGTGCCGCAAATTCGGGTAGCAAAATCAGGCTTTCTGGTATTCCAATCGGTCCTTTTTCAAAATTTTCGGGAAATTTGTGCCAAATGCCGCAAATTTGGACAATGTTGCCAAAACGGAGCAAATATGGACAGAAAAAAGGGTTTTTTTTATTACATTTGGCTCAAAATTTAGAAAATCTGGTATATGGATGGGTCAATTTTTCTTAAAAAT
>JXSR01S000266.1:32748-45316 GCA_000969725.1 Ophiothrix spiculata
TCAACAATCACATTGCACTACTCAAATTTCGTTCCGTGTTATATAAAAAATAAATAATGGACAATAAAGATCAAAGAGTGAGAAATGTTCGTAATTATTTACAATAGTAAACCGTTATACGTGTACTGCTTGACGTCATCTAACCGATTGAAATCGTCTGTACAATAATAGCTGTGGTATGAGCGTTCTCCGTCCTCTTCCCTCACAGCATCAAGCCTTGCTTGATCAAGAAGTCCTTCACATAGCAATGCACAGATCGTCATGTGAGTGCAAGAAAGTCGTATCTGCAATGGCTGCCCTAAGTTATATTTATTTTACAACTTGTCACAATTAGAAAAATCCTTCAAAATGTCACTGTCTTATGTCAGTGGTTCTTGAAATGGTTCTTCAGGTGACAGTGTTACCTGAAGAACCATTTCAATAACCACTGACCCAAGACTGGATATTATACAATGTGCAATTCAAATTTATGACAAATGGCAGCTATTGCAGATACCACTTTCTTGCACTCACATGACGAGATGTAATTATGCTTAAGGATAACAATCAGGATGCCTATACTGATATTAAAGTACATGGAGTCATACCTCCAATGGCGTTTAATCGTTCTCCGTCCCCATCCCTCACAGCATCAAGCCTGGCTTGATCAAGAAGTCCTTCACGTAGCAATGCACAGATGTAATTATGCTTAAGGACAACAATCAGTAATTTATATGCCTACTGATATTAAAGTACACAGAGTCATACCTGCAATGGCGTTTAATCGTTCTCCGTCCCCTTCCCTCACAGCATCAAGCCTGGCTTGATCAAGAAGTCCTTCACGTAGCAATGCACAGATGTAATTATGCTTAAGGACAACAATCGGTAATTTGGATGCCTACTGATGTAAAAGTACATGAAGTCATATCTCCAATGACGTATGATGCGTTCTCCATCCCCTTCCCTCACAGCATCAAGCCTTGCTTGATCAAGAAGTCCTTCACGTAGCAAGGCACAGATGTAATTATGCTTATAATCTGTCTAATCTTTAGATCTATTGTCAGAGATATCTGGCAGAACACCACGGGGGAAGGTAAACTTATCTATGATCTTAAAGCTAGGCAATCCCTTGAAGATAAAAGCCTGTCAAACCTCCATGGCAGTGTCCTGAGATGGAATGCCAACTGGAATTCTCCAGCGCATCAACTCCAAGTACAGCCACTGCGGCCAGTACTATATGTGATGACCCATACCGAAAAGGGGGACTTTGCGACGATCTGCAAACTGAGATGTCAGGCTTTGAAGTTGAGAAGAGGTAAAATTTTCGTCTGAGGGTGAATTTGAGATTTTGTGATATTATGAATCTTCAAAGTTTTAAAAATCTTCCTACCAAGCCGTTTTCTATAAAGTTGCGAAAAAAGATGATTTTTTGACATTTTCCTAACATCGTGTCAATCTCGTTTTCGCAATTTTGTGATCGGAAGAAAAAACAACCATATTAATTAAAAATATGCCTAATTTGCGATATTTTTGTAACCAAATTAAAGATATGTATCTTGACAATGTCTGTGTCAAATTTGATGATGATTGAGTGCACCTAAGTACCCGTTGCTAAGGAGATTTTGTGTATAGTTGAATAGTAATCAATAAAATTGATGAACTGGAGGAATTCTCGGTTGTCATTCACGTTTGAATGTATTTTAGTATTTGAATAATTAATAGTGCTGTGAAACTTACATATGTGTAGAACTTTATATGTGGGCACCCATAAAAGGTGGATGTGTTACATGGAGAGTGATTTATGCATCAAATTTTGTCATATCTTTTCAACAATCAAATGAAATGTCATAATTTTGGTATGATTTTAAAGACAATTTATTTGACTTTCAAGAAATTAAGAATAGAACCCAAATGAAGTGATTAATTAAGCTTAATGACCCGTTAAGCTACTTAGCCAGGTATGGATGAGGTGGGTGCGGATGATGCTATTTTAATAATGTGAAAGCGTTTTCAGAAATTTGTATGCATTTATATTTTATAAATATAATTAACAGATAGAGTTGGGATGTTCTTTTTCTGGTGTATTCAATTGTTCTGTCATATCTTCTTAAAAATCGATTGAAATGTCATAAATCTTATATGATTTTAAAGGCTAATTACTGTTTATCAAAAACAAGTTGGAATTAACCCGAATAAAGTTGATAATTAACGCTAATAACAAGTTAAAGTCAAGAAGCTAGCTAATTTAGCCAGAGATGAAAACAGGCATAAATGTGGTTGGTGTGGATGAGATATGTACATTGTGCATCAACTTTTCAATAATTGTATGAAATGTCATAATTTTGGTATGATTTTGAAGAAGTAAGTGAGATGTAACGCAAATGGGCCCCACCTCAAAAAACATGATCCTAATCTATTGAATAGTATACTACTACATGTAGCTAGTCTGTTTTATGTCCACATCTCAAATTAAGACAAAATATTGAAGCTGTCCACAAATTATATAGTCAGTGTCCTTGAGAGTCTTGTGCATCTCATGATAGGTGATTTATTAATTTTACGATTTTTATATGATAAAAGCTATATTTTAATGGCAAAAATACAGTTTTTGCTGTATTTTTAAAACCCTGTAAAAATTGTAAAATAAATTCAATTTTTTATTTGCACCTCAAAATGTCTGTATCGGAAAACAGAATTCAGAAAGTATCCCCTTGATCGCATTACTTATCCCATACTCAAGAACAATAACTTTTTTGGCAATTTTTCTTACAATTAATGTGCTCAGTGATTAATTTAAATCATTTTAAGGGATAATATGCTATTAATCCGTCACTTCAGCCATGTGTCCATAAAAAGTGTCAAATGTCATTGTTCCTGTTTTGACCCAAAATTTGACTAAATTTTATATAATATATTCAAACATTTTATTTGAATCATTATGATAGAACAGCCTTTCAAGTACATATATCAAGAAAAATGAATTGGTTTAACACCTGTCTTTATATATATTGTCAAACTCTCTCTATAAATTCAAATTATACTGTCGGTTTGTTGGCCACCTCTACATTATAAATACGTAAATAAAAAAAATATACATAAAATTTTCCAAATGTCATTAAATATCTCTATTCTTCAATACATTTTGATTTGTAAATTATCCCATATATGTCTCCAGCATGCAGGTACATGGGTTACAATCAGCGTTCGAAATTCTGGTTGTCCGGTTGTCCAGGACAACCAAATCTAGTGCCGGACAACCTAAATTAATGCTGTGGTTGTCCGACGGACAACCATAATTTTTCAAAGTCAAATAAACATACTTCTTAGCATGTTTATTTCAAAACTGGAACCTTCGATAAAATTGTAAAATTTTCGAGCATTTTTCTTCAATTCCCTGATCGCCGTAAAAAATATGACTTTTTATCAATTTGCTGTTGAAAAAAATTAGAAGTAGGTGTCTCATAGTTGTCTGTGCGCTTGGGAGACCTGTTTTTTTTATTATTATTATTGTTATTTTTGCTTGTCAGTTTTGAAAAGCTACGTCAAAAAATTTTGGGGTACTTTTTGAGTCTGGCACCGCGCCTGACGGACAACCAAATTTTTGACAGACAACCAAAAATTACAACCTAGTTGTCCGTCGGACAACCATGTTTTTTTACTTAATTCGAACGCTGGTTACAATGTATGTTAATATCAACTGCAAAATTCAATGAGGTAATCCTTAGGCACGGTTCCCAATTTATGATGGAAGCTTTTGAGTCACATGATGCAGAAAAATATTGAGTCATGATTCAGAGATAAATGTATAATAGTGTATTGAATGATGCCGAAAAATTGCGCCAGAGCCTCTATCATTATAAAGACCACTTAATTAAAAGAAGGTAGTTTTAAGCGTTTCTCCAAATATTTTTACGTCATGACTCAAAAATACATTTCGTCATGGCTCTTACTTCAAGCCCTTTCGTATGTCGGAAGACATTAAGTCATGAATTGGGAACCGTGCCTTACTGTGTAGAATATGCGCCAACAAAATAATATACAAAATAGGGAAAGCAATAAATAAATAAATTAAAAATACAATTTTTTGGTTAATTTACATTTTTGTATGTACTGAAATTTTGGCTTTTTGATTTGCTTGGTTAAAATTATATTGGTCAAAAATAGGTTAAGAATAATGGTTTGTAAAAGTTGGTAAAAATCACAATTCACATGTTTAAAAACCATCATTGTTTTGTGATGGTGTATTGTATCATGTATTTCTTTTACATATTACATATGTTCTTGTACATCTATTCCTGTATTCTGTAATACTATTATTGGGTGAAGCGGAGGTATGTTATGGGAAATACTCATGCGCTAAGTGTCATCCAAGCAAAGCGCAGCTGAGCCTGGATATGACACTGAGCGCACGAGTATTTCCCATAACACACCGACGCTGAACCAAATAACAAATTTATCATACCACTAAGTCAATCTTAATCATCAAACTATTTATTTATTTGTTTTTCAACTTTTTTTGCTTTATTTCATAGAAATTAACAAAAACAAACCACTTTTGGTGAACATTTTACTCTACATAGTATTGCGCATCCCTACAAATTTAAAATGCAACATTCCGACGCGCTCTGTGACAGGATATAAGTGCTCAGGGGTAGGACACAAAATATATCCCTGCAGCGGCTCCTCTTTTCTAAATATGGTCATAAATTCTCTTTGTGGTATGATAAAGTAAAATATCTGTATAACATAGATTGCAATAATTCTTCTTATTTTTTGAGTTTACCATATATGTTATGGCTCACCCTGAAAGGGGGACTTTGCAGATGATATCAATTTTGATTTTTTTTTTCATTTTATCTGTTGCAGCATTTTCTAAGCTTTAAAATGACACCTTGCTTACTGTTAAAATTGATCAAGGCGATCAAATTTTACAACTGAAAATCTCCTGGAAATTCTTGTATTTATATGCCTATTTTCACCCGTTTCTTGGTGTTCTGTCGCAAAGTTGCCCTGGGCTTTCAGGGTGAGTCATCACATATATGTATTCATGTCTATGTCTATCTACAAAGTACATCTCAATGTTGTTTTTCATTTAAAAGTCGAGTCGTGCACACCATTCATAATGCGGGCGTGAATCACATGGCAATAAGCGATCGAAATTAACAAATCACACACTGTCGATACGTGCATAAGTTAATTGCATCGCTATGCAGAACAGCTTAACAAGCGTCGGCAATATAAAAAACCCGCAAACATCTGAAAAATAACCTTGAGATAAATTATATCTTTCTTTTTTGCATGTATTTATTTGGTTTGACCTTCTCTCACAAAACCTGGACAATGTCGCCAAAACGCTTAAATTCCTAGCATGCCACAAATCAATTGAAAACAAAGGAATTTTCAATCAAATGTCGTTTCTTGACAGACAAAATATGTAGCAATCCTGGGGTGTAATATATCCTTGGAAAGCTTACAATTTTGCCATTTTGAATTGTTGACATCTGAAAAATGGATTAGACTAACTTTGTCCCGGTTTTGACAGAGCAGGTCACATATGTACAACCTGGTTAGATGGTGCAAGTAAAATGTAGTTTTGTATGAGAAGATGCCCATCATATAACTTATATAACTAACGGCAAAATACTGAGTTGAATCATTTTAATGTAAGGTTCAGTTGATTTACAAATTACGTAAAGGTACATAGTCTGATTATTGATGTTGTAGTTAACCTAACATGAAATTTACCCTGATATTTATTTGTCTCGGGATAAATTTGTATACATCGATGTCCTATTCAATACATTTTTATGTATTCATATAAGTTGATTAAAAGCGGTACATTTAAGAGTGCTAGAAAAAGGTGACAAATTTTGCTGTGCCACAAGTTGTAATTTCAAATGCTTTTGCTGCATTGACAAAAATGTATTGTCGACAGTGTCAACATCAGTCGCTTGAGTGTAGGGGGATTGATGACAATGTAAGTGCTTGCCGATATCAGCCCCACATAACACATAACTTTTTAAATGCACTATGTGAAAATGCCAACCTTCTTGGAGAATCATCAATCAAGTGCAATTCCAGTCAACATTCCTGAGCTGCACATTTGGAACATCGTTCTAGTACAGTACAATTCTAGTACAAAAAATTGTACTAGAATGGTGTTCCAAATGTGCAGCTCAGAAACGGAAATTTGTAGCAGAAAGAATTCAAAAATTTTATACCGTAATTTAATTTTAGAATAGGTCCCATTCAACAATTTCAACAAGGTGCTCCAAAAATTGATATAAAATTAAAGCAATACTATAAGATTTTGATCAAAAATGGTTTAGACTAAAAACAGCATAAAATGGAGGAATGTGACTATCTAAATGCGTTTTCAAGTGTATTTTGTGGAAAAAAAATTGTTTATCCACCAAAAAATGGATAAAAACCACATGCATGCTTTCCTATACAAATACATGTAGAATTAAATGACCATGATGGAAAAAGTAAGCATCCTTGAGCCAAATCGTTTGGAAGGAATTCATATTTACCAAAAACAAACCCAACAAGCCCAAACTATAGCCTTTTAGTCTGTGTTTAATTTATGTCCAGACATGTTTTACTCCCCTATCAATGTTTAATGTAAATAGCAAGATGATATTTGTGTTCCGCCGCGGCAAAAGGATGCAGTTGTCGGCTCCTACATGTTGCTCATTGTACCATATCTGATGTATACTAGCATATCTGATATATTCAATAAGTGTACATACTACATGAAATAAGCAACATGAGGAAGCCGGCAACTGCATTCTATTGCCGTGACGGGACACATTTTATAATATATTTATTATGTGACATTGTGATGCTAGAATGCTAAAAATAAAGTCTTGTCAATGTGAATATCATGGTGTTTATTTGTTGTCTTCTTGCACATTGTGTATTTTTTGATAAAAAATGCCAGTAAGTGCTGAAAATTACGAGCAGTATTCAATAATGTTGTGGCCTGAGGAGATTAGCTATGCCAGTCTTTTTAAATAAGTTTTGTAGTTCAACTTAATTTATGTTAATGCATGTCCGTTACGATTTGTTGTTTCTTTAAATTTCAAGGTAAAAAATTAACTTTCAGAAACACCCAACTCGTCTGTTTCAAGTGTCTGCAATATGAAATTAAAATAGATATTGAAACTTTCCATATCTCAATTGAGTTTTTTTTTAATCTTTCTACCTCAATGAGGTTAGCAAATGCCTTTATTTCTATTTTTGTAACGTTCACATATTGTTGTCTTTTAACTTTTATATTATATGTTTAGTACATATTTCTATGTGAGTACACATGACAAAAGGTAAAACCTTTCACCATGCGTTCTCTCATCGAGCAAAAAAAATATGCATAAATCACAAACTATATATCTCAATTGAGTTGAACACTACATGACATATCAATTGAGAATAGCATAGCTTAAAAGCTTGGTCACAATAATCGTACGATCAGCCTATGAGCAGTGTTTAGTCCGTTTAAAAGGACCACGAGCAGTGGGTAAAGCGAGCAGCAAGGGCGTCGGGTGGTCCTATTAGATGTACTAAACACCGCTCGTAAGCCGCTCGTATGATTATTGTGACCACAGCTTTATGAGATTATAGTTGTTGGATTTAATTCGTGAACGTGTGTTTATATAGCAAGTACGAAGTAGTCCCTGACACAAGCGTATATTTTCAAGGTTTTTTAGTTCACGTGTACGCACAAGGCTCTGAGTACGCGTTCACAAATTAAATCCAACAACAATAGCTATGCCAGTCTTTTGTTTTTGTAGTCCAACTTAATTTATGTTAATGCATGTCCGTTACGATTTGTTGTTTCTTTAAATTTCAAGGTAAAAAATTAACTTTCAGAAACCCCCAACTCGCCTGCAAGTGTCTACAATATGAAAACTAAACTAGATATTGAACCTTCCCGTATCTCAGTTGAACTACACAAGATATCAATTAGAATAGCATAGCCTACCTCAGGTCATGAACTTATTGAACATTCCATGTTTTCTGCACAGCTACTATTTAGTTAAATCAATGCATGGCCACCGGCCCATCTTTTACCCACATTCACCCAACAAAGTAATATTGCCTTGATGGAACTATCAGTGGTAGATATGAGGCATTGATGAACTACCTGCTATCAGGAGTAGATATGGGGCATTGATGAACTACCTGCTATAGATATGAGGCATTCTTGAACTACCTGCTATCAAGAGTAGATATGAGGCATTCATGAACTACCACCAATGACACACTGGTAGGTAGGTCATCAATGCCTTATATCTGCCACTGATTGCAAGTACTTCTGTTTTGATCCAATAAGCCTTATTAATAACTTTTACACCAGGTACAATAAAACAACAAAACAAAACAACGAACTATTTAACTTCACACATTTTATTCTGTTACAAAAAAACAACAACAAATTCAAGAAATGTTCTTGAACTTGAACAAGCTTCTTTACTATACTGGATTTGCATTAAGAAACTTTTCACTATCATAATAGTCCATCAGTTCTCAGTACTTCATAGATGTTGTAACATTTACCAAAACCCGGAGTCACAAAACCTAGTCCTGTTCTTTCAAAATTTACAAATTTTACAAGATAAAAAATATAAATAATTAAACCTGTTTATTTTTCTCAACAAAAATGAAAACCAAGTAAATTATTTTTATATAATCAAAAATATAATATCAAAGTACCCTTTTAACAAAAATTATGGATTTTAAAACATTCCATTAATTTCTATGCTGATAGTGCAGGAAGTATTTTGTTAAATTATCCCAGAAAATTCACCTTTTTTAATAAAACTCTGTGTAACCTTAAAAGATGTTCTTAATGTTAACATCAAACTTATTTCAAATATATGATCTACCAGACTACCAAATATGTGGTGCATCGAAATATATGAGGTACCAAATACTGATGTGAGACATCAATTATTTGGATTACTCCTTGGTCTCCAAAAAATGCCAGATATTTGGTGTTATACATAATTTAACCTCTGATATCATTATACAGTGGAAACCCGTTAGTACGAGATCGCCGGGGCCAACTCCGAAAGCTCGTATTAAGCGGAGCTCGCATTAAAAATATATCTGACCGTAACTATTATGATGATGAAATTAAAATTTCAGTGGCATATCGTAAGGTTTGAAGTAGCGGTAACGGGCTAATTTGACATTTCCTTTTGTGTCACCAAGTAAAACTGATTAACTTTGGACACCATTTGCAAGTTGAAGGAGCCGGATTTTGTTCAATGTAATAAGTTTTTTAGTAAAAATGGTTTAGATTTATCATAAATACCATTTTTTGTTTGCATGTCCGTGCAGTATTTGCTAAAAGCCAAGACGTTTGATCGCCGCTTTCGAAAGATCGCTTACCAAAGCAGTGAATGCGCAATATACTGACTAGTCAATCACGTACGACGCGGTGGAATTTATACGTCGACGTATGCTTTTTGTATCATCGTAACTCAAACAAAGCAGCTATCACGCTGTCGTCTTTTCGCATTGCTATAATAGATAAACATTTAAAGCTGCCTTATAACTTTAGGAACTAGAAACACTTTCCTCGCACATGGTTTTAAGGAAGATAGTACACACAAGCGAAGTGAAAAGAAGAGCCTGGGAAAGGAATATTGGACTGAGAGCAACCTTTAAAAATGACCTCGCATTATCCGTCGAAAAATTAATGATGAATGAAGCTAGGGACTGACGGTAAGTGCTCTTACTATGCGGAGCTCGTATTATTCACCTCGTACTAAACGAACAGATTTGTGTTGTAAACAATGGGGAAAAGTCGGGACTGAGAGTTGCCGCTCGTAATATACGGGTTGTCGTTTTAAGCGATCTCGTACTAACGGGTTTCCACTGTAAAATGAATTGGGATTAACACAAAAGACTTGTTGCACCAAACAATTTGTAATCATAAAAATGTATGGATACTCCTTTGTGTGTAGTGAATTAACATATGCCACTTTTCAGGTTTTAACCTGAAATCATGTTTTTTATGATCTCTAATTTACATATTTCAGGTTTTTTATGATCTCTAATTTACATATTTTCATATATTTTTGGCCCTTTTTGGAGTATCTTTCAAGAAATTATGTTTTTTCAGGATTTTTTTTCAATGAAATCAGTGGCATCTCTGACCTACAATCACATCAATTTCACAATGAGGAATTAGGTCAGACACAGTTGTTGAATTTGGCGTACTCAGTCCTTGTTACTGGCGTGAAACTTAATGTGTGATGTCTATGGAGTGAACTTATATTTCCACAATATTTTATGTTTCCGCTCGGATTCATTAAATTTTTCTTACAATAAAGTTGAAGGCAATTTTTTGAACAATGTATCAAAGAAAGGGGTTGATACAAAAGTTATTTTAGCTGAAAATGTAAATTTTGTAGGCTTTTTAATTGACATCCAATGCAATGTTTCACGCCAGGGAGTGACATGGAACAGCCTCGATTGACCAATCAGAGTGTCGACAGCATTCTAGTCTGTGACATCAGTGCGTCCAACAGAATAACTAAGTGCATGTTAAGCTGAGACAAATCAAGTCATAAATACAATATGCAACACGTTTATCAAATATCAAAATTGATCATTTTACACATTTTTTTCAAACCAATAATTTCCTTATGTCTTAACATTTTATTATGCTGATATGTTTATTACAAGACAAGTATGACCATCTGCACAAAATAGGACAAAGTTAGTTAAGTCTCTGTCAGACATCAACGTATAGAGCAAAACATATTATGAATAACTTACAAAAGTTTCACATATTGAACGTGTGCTAAATGGACCACCCCTGTTGATTAACAAATTAACACTCAAGTGCATAAGGTGTTTTAGAATCCCGTTAGTGCACAAGAGGGGGGTCAATATGGACCCTGGATTTTGAACGCTATAAAAGCAATGTTCTGCACATTATTTATCCTTAAAACTGTACACAGTGATACACCAACTCAATTAAATTCATATGAAAAAAAAAATGAAAATCCGTCATTCCGTTTCAAAATGATTTCATTCAGATTCGTGATTCGTGTCAAATTTTCATTTTTTCCGAAAAATTTCCCGCCAAAAATTGGAAATCTGTTTTCCCAAAGGAATTTTTCAATGAAATTTGGCTCATAATAGCAGATTATAATTACATATACATTGCTGAAATAAAAATTCAAAAAAGTTGTTTCGTTTCGGTTTTAGGGACAAAACAAAGTTTGAACAGCGCCATCATTTTACCAGTTTATGCTAATTATCTCAAAAACAACACGACCGATTTGAATTTTTTTTGCACCAAAACGTGCGTAACCCCTACCTTGACAATTACAATTACAGCTTTATCGTGCTATGTTGCGTTTTTGCGCAAATCCAGGGTCCATATGGACCCCCCCTTATGAATTTAAGTGTTAATCATATACATAAAGGACAGATATTATGGATATCATATTGAACATACTTGTAACGAACACAAGATGAACAACAGTGAATAAAACAGAACAATAGTGGGAGAAAGAACATTAGGCGTACATTTTCTCTATATGGTGATGTGTGACAGAGCCTTTATGAACAAAGTGAAAATTAATCTCTTGATAAGTAACAAGTTTTAGAATTTGACTTTAAGAAACTGGAATTATTTTTCTAGAAAAGCAAAACTTGGCTTAGTATTTGATTAAGTGCAGTCATGTTTTGTGCATATGGACCATAGTGTCCAAGTAGTTGTAAATCTTTATTTATTCAGGGTTACTCACTTCATTTAAAGAAATGTCCCTGGTTAAAAATATACAAACAGAACATAAGCGCTGTCCATCCCAAAACAGCTGTAAATGCAGCCTCTTGTCATTTTCACTTTTTTTTAAATATTTACATCGACCCAAGTTATAAGGGAAATGACACCTTCATGAACTTCACTCGATTTCCCAGAAGTCAATTTATGGTCTGTCTAAGGTTTGCAGGGAGTAAAATCTATATAACAAAGATAATAAACATGTTCAAATATTAGAAAGCCCTATATTTTTTTTATTGTCTTTAAGATATATTTCATACAATTTTCTTGAAATGAAACTTAGCTGGTTTTGAAATAAGCACAAGAATTGTGAATCTGTTAAAAATCAATTTTGGCAAATCAAGATTTTCACCTGTAGCATGCTGCATTTAAGGCTCCTTTGAGATGGATGGTCACAATATATAATCAAAAATATAATATCAAAGTACCCTTTTAACAAAAATTATGGATTTTAAAACATTCCATTAATTTCTATGCTGATAGTGCAGGAAGTATTTTGTTAAATTATCCCAGAAAATTCACCTTTTTTAATAAAACTCTGTGTAACCTTAAAAGATGTTCTTAATGTTAACATCAAACTTATTTCAAATATATGATCTACCAGACTACCAAATATGTGGTGCATCGAAATATATGAGGTACCAAATACTTTGATGTCGGACACCAATTATTTGGATTACTCCTTGGTCTCCAAAAAATGCCAGATATTTGGTGTTATACATAATTTAACCTCTGATATCATTATACAGTGGAAACCCGTTAGTACGAGATCGCCGGGGCCAA
>JXSR01S000266.1:45366-56368 GCA_000969725.1 Ophiothrix spiculata
AAATCCGTCATTCCGTTTCAAAATGATTTCATTCAGATTCGTGATTCGTGTCAAATTTTCATTTTTTCCGAAAAATTTCCCGCCAAAAATTGGAAATCTGTTTTCCCAAAGGAATTTTTCAATGAAATTTGGCTCATAATAGCAGATTATAATTACATATACATTGCTGAAATAAAAATTCAAAAAAGTTGTTTCGTTTCGGTTTTAGGGACAAAACAAAGTTTGAACAGCGCCATCATTTTACCAGTTTATGCTAATTATCTCAAAAACAACACGACCGATTTGAATTTTTTTTGCACCAAAACGTGCGTAACCCCTACCTTGACAATTACAATTACAGCTTTATCGTGCTATGTTGCGTTTTTGCGCAAATCCAGGGTCCATATGGACCCCCCCTTATGAATTTAAGTGTTAATCATATACATAAAGGACAGATATTATGGATATCATATTGAACATACTTGTAACGAACACAAGATGAACAACAGTGAATAAAACAGAACAATAGTGGGAGAAAGAACATTAGGCGTACATTTTCTCTATATGGTGATGTGTGACAGAGCCTTTATGAACAAAGTGAAAATTAATCTCTTGATAAGTAACAAGTTTTAGAATTTGACTTTAAGAAACTGGAATTATTTTTCTAGAAAAGCAAAACTTGGCTTAGTATTTGATTAAGTGCAGTCATGTTTTGTGCATATGGACCATAGTGTCCAAGTAGTTGTAAATCTTTATTTATTCAGGGTTACTCACTTCATTTAAAGAAATGTCCCTGGTTAAAAATATACAAACAGAACATAAGCGCTGTCCATCCCAAAACAGCTGTAAATGCAGCCTCTTGTCATTTTCACTTTTTTTTAAATATTTACATCGACCCAAGTTATAAGGGAAATGACACCTTCATGAACTTCACTCGATTTCCCAGAAGTCAATTTATGGTCTGTCTAAGGTTTGCAGGGAGTAAAATCTATATAACAAAGATAATAAACATGTTCAAATATTAGAAAGCCCTATATTTTTTTTATTGTCTTTAAGATATATTTCATACAATTTTCTTGAAATGAAACTTAGCTGGTTTTGAAATAAGCACAAGAATTGTGAATCTGTTAAAAATCAATTTTGGCAAATCAAGATTTTCACCTGTAGCATGCTGCATTTAAGGCTCCTTTGAGATGGATGGTCACAAGTAAGTACAAATGACACATTGCTAACCTGCAGGTGGCATTGACACCAATTCTTAAAGTACATATATACAGAAGATGCAAATAACACCAAAACATAAATCAAGCCTCAATTCACGGTAGCAATTTAGGTAAAGAAAAGATTACATTAAGCGATTGCAATCAACCACAACACCCTTAATGGAATATTGTTACAAAATTTACAAATAAATACACTATCCTGCAATTGTATAGCATTAATTACCTACACCCTTGGAAAACAAGCATTTCTTACTTTTTCATTTTCCTGGTTTACGAATCAGATAACCAATGTTAATGTCAATAACTGTATTAATGGAATTATCAAAACAATCTAACAATTCATGATCAACAGATAAAAGCTGTCCAGGATCTGTGTCAAAACCAAGTTTAAAGTAATGTGCATCTTATTCTAAAAGTATGATACATTGAGTAAATTTATTTTGAATTATAGGTATATAGACCATTATCTTTCCATAACAGAAACAAAAAAGGATGTGCAACAACCTATACAAAAATCATGATGCAGTTTGCAAAATGCAAATAAAATGAATTGTGCAAAGATCACATGATACAACACTTGGGTTTTCAACTGTAGGTAACTTTCTTAAGGGCTAGTTTAAATCAAAAGACATTCACTTATTTGTAAACATCTCTTCATCAATGTTTAAAAAAAACTGCCATTTGGTAACAAAAGTCCTTGTCTGACATGCGTGTAATGTCAAATTCCCTAATCTTCATAAATAAGGGAAAACATTTGCATTGTGCATTGTATGTACAATTTATTTTTCCCCCTGTTATGGTCATTTTAACTTATTCAAATTATATATAAATTTATAGAATGTATCATACTTTTTGAATTAGAGGCACATTAATAATAATAATAATGTGTAATGCGCCATCAATTATTCCGAGGCACAAACATGAAATTCAAAACAATACAACTAAAGATAAAAACATTGAAATACAATATACATTTGTAAATAATTTACTTCCTAAAACTCCTCTCAAACTGGACAATAAAAATTGAAGTTATCAAAATTGCTGAAACACGACTTTCACATTTTCTCTACTTGCCATTTTCATTTTTAAATACTCAAGGTCCATTCACAGTACACCATTGCAAGAATTGAGTGTGGTGTGCAATATACTGTAAAAGGATTGAATTTCTCGAGGACAAATTTTAGCGAATTTCAATTTATCAGCAATTTGGCTGGGATTTAATTTCACTAATTTAGAACATTTAACATTGGTTTCAATGGTAAATAAAATTTTAGCGAGGGATTTAATTTAGCGAATTTGCAGTCTAGCGAAATTAAATCCCTAGCAAAAATTAGTCCCTTTACAGTACTTAAATATATGCTAACTTGAATTACGTCATTGTGCTGCAAAAAATAATAAATATGGCACATGATGAACAAACCTTCAGGATATTCTTGGAGCATATAATTAACCTTTAATGAAAGTTCTGTTTCCAAGAGAAAATCTAATGATTAGAAGATTCATTTAATTGGAATATATAGAAAAGCAGGGACTTCCTTTAAAAAATTTCCTCTTCAGGGGAGCAAATGGAAGTCCCTGGAAAAGGCAAATTGAGTTGCATATGTGTAAGTGATATTACGCTTTTCAAAGTAGACTAGCTATAGTACATACTTTTGTGATATGTATCAAAAGAACTTACAAAATACAGCCTGCCAGTAGTACCGTAGTTCAGATATATTCTCTAAAATAAAAAAATCATTTTAAAATGACAAACACAATTCTATAATTGAAAAAATGGGAAAATAGAAACACTGCCAACAGTTTGCTAAGGAACAAGTTGGGTGGAAATCATCTTTTTAAGAACAAATGTGTGGTGCTCTGGCATAATGAGTGGAAAGTTGCGATTAAAGATTTTGAAAAAATGGCGGCTAAAGTAAAAATATAATGAAAAGATCAAATTTCTTTTTTTGACATAAAACAAATAAATGCATTAGTGTTAACCTATATTTCGCGTTTTGAAGGTCAATTACGCCGGGAAGTGTAATTATTTAAGGGTAATTGATCGCGTTTTGCAATTATACGCTATAGTAAACAGTGACTTTAAAATCGATAAACTTTTTTTTTACTGCCAGATTTTGAGTGGACTGCCTTGTATTTGTATCTCTAAATGAAAATTGTAGAAAGAAAGTATGACATATTATATATCATTCAAAAGCTGAGATTATAGAGAATTAAAATATGACATAAACTCAATTTTGAAAATCGCGACTTTCCGCTCATTATGCCAGAGCACCACACAAATAATAAAGTTTTGTTTGTTTTGATTCTATCATGCCTTTCCTTGATTCAGGGCATTTTTATGAATTTTTATATCCATGTGGAATCATGGCTAATACCTTTAATTGAAATCGTCAATTATATGCTGCAAACAAGGCTATTTTTGTGAGCTATCACACCCCTTAAGCACGTGTTGAGCTTTCTAATGAGAGGAACATTTCCATGGAAAGTTATATTACTGAATATTTGATTCACAAAATTCATGACAAATAAACCTTTGCAAAAATACCAAAGTTCGCAGTAAAACTGAAAGAATTGCTAATATGATTTTTTATACAGATATGAAAAAGTTACTTCTGCAAATGAGAAAAACAGCGTATTTACATACACATAACTACTTTTGTAAGGCATACTATAAATTAAAATGGGTTTGTCAACAATAAACAAATGTCTGAGTGGTTTAACCCAACTTTATAATGAACTCTCTTGACGAATAAAAGGGGAAAATAGACCTAGAAAAACACACAAAAAATTCCTGAATTGGGTGCTTTTGAAAAATGACTGAAATAAAATCCCCCAAATAAACGGAATAGTGTAAACAATTGGTCTAACAATGTACTTTAAACTTAAATATGCTCCAATCTACTTGAATAAACTATTTGTTTTCCAAATGTTAGATGTTAAACATAGGCCATGAAAAAGAACAAATGCTACTCAAATCGCCAAAGAACATGGAGTAATACTTACATCTATTTTTTTATTATTATTTATTTACAACATTTGGCTAAAACCAGGCTAATCCCAATAGTGCATACACATTAAATTCAAGGAACACCCCATAGTGTGAAAGACAGAACACTGGAAAGAATTTTAGATTTTAGATGCTGGAGGAAACTGAGGTGCTTAGCGAAAACTTGCGAGAATAAGTATGGATCAAGTACCACCTTGGTCTGACCGGGAATCTAACTGGGCCACAGTGGTGACAGGCGGGGGAAGAAATGTTGCACCAACTTGTAATCCCATGTCAACCTCTCCTTACATGCTTAGTTTTATGGCCATATATATCAGAAATAAATATCATGATAATCCCTTTCTAAGTCAGGGTCTTTCACATACCTGCCAAATGATTCCCAACATTGCTATGAAATATTCATATGCAAGGACCAAAGCACTCAAATAATTAAGTCTTATTCCAGTGGACTTGCATCACGGATGAAGAACCAGTCCTTCAGTATTGCTACTGATGGTAGTACTGATGTAGACCCGGTAAAACTCTATCCAGTCCTTGTGAAAACATTTAACAATATAATACAGGCATTGATTGTTAGTAAAATGTGAGTTGCTTGGTATGAATGAATGTGTTGAGTAGTAACTTAAGAAAACATTTCAAATCTTCTGAATAAATGGACTTGAATCTTGGGATGTGTTGTGGTCCAAATGCATGAGATTATTATACAGATAATGCATCAGTTATGATAGGCTGAATGAATGGAGTAACAGCATACAGTGTGTCCTAGAATTAACCTTACAATCTTTGCGTGCAATTTTCAGGGGTTTAACGGATAGTCAGAAAGTTTGTAAAGATTGCATTTTATAGCCCATGAACTTTTATATACCGTTTGTTTCATTTAAATCAGTAGTATACAACAAAAGTTACGTTGTGTCAAAATTTTATGTGGATTTTTGTCTGGTCCAATTTCATGATTATTGGCCATAAAGTAAGGGTGTTTCTGAATGGAATAAAAATTAGTCACCTTGGAAAACTTATCATATCTGTCTTATTTTTACATCAAATTTGTTCATTTTTGCAGCGTAGATAAAAGAAAGCATGCGCGTAGTAAATAAGTAAACTTTGTTACTGTTGAGTGAACAGATCAATGACAATACTCAATAGAGCTTCATTCAAGGGGAACTTACAAACTCGTAAAATTGGACCAGCAAATTTTACATTCAATTATTTGACAAAGCATAACTTTTGTTGTACATTACCGACTGAAATGAAACAAGCCGTTTCTAAAAGTTACATTCATGGGCTATAAAATGCAATCTTAACATACTTTCCAACTATCCGTTGGATATTGCACGCAAAGATTGTAAGGTTTATTCTCGGACACACTGTATATAAAGAGACACAATCCAAATACACAGTGGTCTCTGACGCTAGCGTAAATAATGTACGTATTCAAAGTTGTTGAGTTTGGGCCTATGCACAAGGCTTTGCGTACGCGTTCATGAATTAAATCCAGCAACAATAGCGTCATAGTGTGTCTTGAAGATTGAATTTCTTAAAGCTGTTCAGAATTTCAGTTTGTTCATGAGTTTTTACTATATAAGTACTGAATACTAAATCAACAACTATTATTTAACATGTAAAATCTGAAACTCATTGCCATTTAATATTTTTGATACAAAAGAAACTAAATGTTCTAAAGTTGAAGTTTATATCATGTAAAAGTAGTTTGCGAGCCAGTCAAGAGCACTTTAACATTCTATGAAAGCACTAAAATGTGCATGTAGGAATTTCTTGGTCCCTCATCAGGGGCAAATACCAAGACCCTTAGGTGGGCCTCTGGACCCCATGTTGGGTGTTAATAGTTACTTGTCCAATTGATAATGGCGCAACTGAAAAATCCTTAGCTGAAACAGAGATTTTGAACCAATATTTTTTTTGGTTTAATTTTTTGAAAAGTGAATTAGCAGATGTCATGTGGTGTAGTAGGCATATATTACAAGTATGGTTTCACATTAATATTATTTCTTATATTGTTTTGTATTGTGTTGTTTCAGATGCCAAATCCGATATCCATTATGGTAAAGTCTGGACCTATGAGCCGGACTGAAAACTGTTATAGTTTCGACGCAATTAGTGAGCGCAATGATATAGAGAGTATAGTAATATTTGGAAAGAAGCATCTGATGAAAATAGTGGTCAATAGCACGCTTAGACTTTGATTTGGTGTCAGAAGAAAGCTAAATTTTCAGGGAATTCATTTCTTTATGCTAAAATAATGGTTAACCATTTATATTGATACCTCTTTTTTAAACAGACACCACCATTAGTCTCTGGCAATGGCCATTGTATTCAACATTGACTGAAATTTAAAAAAAATTCAAATAAATATATTATTGATTTAAGTGTTGTTAGCCATATCATTTTCACCTCCTTGAAACAACAAGAATAGCTGAAAATTACAAAAGGTAAGAACATATGTAAGCTCATTCAAAACCATTTGCAGAAAATAGAAAGTAGTTAGTTTATAAAAAGCAAATAGCATTGCCAGGGTAACCGACTCATACTGGAAAAAGAAGGTCATCAGTGCATTGAACACAGCAATAGTGAAATGGTGACATATGGACCATGGGATACAGCAAAGATGTACCTGGTGCTAAATGTTCTCCAAATCTTGCTTCATATGTTGAGCAGCCGTTTACTGTTGACGATATTTGTTAAGAAGATAATGCACTTATCACTTGTAACTCCGGCCCCTGGGTATCCTGGCACTAGCGGGGAATGCGCCCGAACTCGTTCATCAGAATTTGACGAGTCCCCGCCGAACACTCCGCCGACTTCCCCGTAGGGCGGGGCATCCTCAAAACTGAGTCACCGACAAAGTCCCGGCCCCATACCACGGGGAAAGGGCTCAAATTCCATAGATTTAAGTACCGGTCAAATTCCCCGCCTAAATGGTCACCATCGAGTCACCGCCGCATCCCCGCACGAGTTCCCCGCCTGGCGGGGACATCAGCATGCACAACTTTCCCGCGCAAGCATGACGAGTTCCCCGCTAGTGCCCGGGTACCCGGGGGCCGGAGTTACAAGTCATAAGTGCATAACCTCAACCAAGTTCTCTTCAAAATGAAAAATGCTATGACTGATTGATGTATAGTGAACAAAATATTTTTGGAACTTCTTGCAAAATATAGAGAGGAAATGCTGCCCCAAATTACTGAAAACTGGGATTCCTTAACTACTGAAACTTAACACTTATGTGCATAACGTTACACCTCCACTTCCAGACAATGAAACGGATGAAACGCAAGAAACCAAAAGGAAGGAACTAGCAGCACATTTTGAAGAGCTGGAGTATGACAATGACTTTATAGACAAAACAATGGATTCCACATAAATTACTCAACGAGCAATGATAAGTGTCGAAGGAGCATCTGTTCAGGAAACATTGGATAAATGTTTTTAGCAAAAGAGCGTTGGCTTTTTTCGACATTTTAATACCTTAACTGGTATTGATATTGAAGCCATCAGAAAGTCGTTGAAGGAGTGGGCTCTGCGCATCTACACCTTTTTTAAAGCCCAGCAAAACAAGTCGCGAAGAAAGTAATTATATAAGATGTCTTGGCTAAGATGCAAATACATCGTAATGTTAAACTGTAAAAGCGTGGATTGCCATCTGAGGTTCGTGGTAATCATGGAGGGGAAAATGTAGATGTTACCAAAATCATGCTCAATCATCCTTTGTGTAAACCTGGGGGGGGGGGTTCCTATATAACTGGATCAATTGTCCACAACAGTCGGACAAAGCGCTTGTGCTGTGATGTATATAGTCAAGTTATCCACCAATTCTATGTATGACAAGGTTCGAGATTAGACCCCGATTTGACTGCCAAAAGTGTGACAAAATTATTTAGGGGTGAAAAAATTAGTAAAAAGTATGTAAATATATCATTTCTAAGGTAAAAATATCCATATTTTCTGATTATGCAACCAAAAATCCCCTATCCTTTATAGTTTTTTTTGGAAATTTATGGTTTTCGTCCATTTTTGGTCAAAAATGGGCACTTTTCGGTGACAAAATATTTTACCAACCATAACATTTTGCCCTGTACACCTAAAACACATGGTGGTATCAATCTTTTATATCATATTTTGCATAATTTATACTAAAATACTTCAAATACAACCATTTTAAATCAAATTGTTTGCATCGTTTGCTTGTAATGTACACTCAAAATCAATGTTTCGCGTGACAAAAGTAGTCCGAAAATATGGTGTTTTTCCAGAAAATCGAACAAAAAATCAACATAAAATCTTATAGGAAGGTTCTACAGACTTCATTTACCCCTCATTTTGTGTGTAAATTAACTGTCTTTAAGTTTATACCCTTTTTAAACACATTCACTCCTTTAAAGATGAAGAAAATTTCATATATGTTACCCCTACCCTTTAATTTTTCAAAGTGTGAAAAAATTATGGCCGTTTGTTCATTTTTTTTTTATTTTAAGCCCTATGGACATAAAATTCAAAAGGAATATGCTCAGGACTATTGCCCATGAGGCTATTATACTTATTTTTGCTTAGGATGTTTAATAAAAAATGCAAATTTTTTTAACAATTGGATTTGCCCGTTTTTACCCCATTTCTGACCATCTCGGCCCTGTATTAGGCAATGGAGGAAATTTCAAGTTCAAGATTAAGCATTTTTGACTTCATATTTGAATTCTACTCAAAATTTTAGCCTAGAAACATGTGTCATTCTTTATTTAAAGAATTTTTATTTTTTGCCATTTTTGGCAGTAAAATCGGGGTCAAATCTCGAACCTTGTCATATGAGTTATTCTACAGTTTAGAACAAAGATATGTTTGTACCAGCTGAGCTTCCAATCCGAAAAAAGACATCTTCTTTCTATATGGATGCTCAAGTTGATATGGAGAAATTTATCAAATGTCCCCTTTTTGCCGGGCCTGTCCTGGAACCGCACTAGCTTGCTATTGTTCATAATGATTTTCAATGTGCAACTGACATTCAAAAGACCGTCTTATTGCTTCTTTCAGACCTAGCTGTCTGCTGCCTTTGACACTGTTGATCATGACATTTTACTAACAAGATTTTCTCCAAAAGAAAGCCATAGGAGGCTATAAAGACATATATTCAAAACATTGATACTTTCAGAAGGAAATGTCTCCTTAAAAGATGCAGCAACAGAAGCAGAATTTACTGCAATGTGTGTCACCCACCCAGACTTCTGGGTCCAAAATGCCCCAGGGGGTACTCAAAAAAAATTTAGTAGGTATGTGAGATCCGCGATATCGAACATATAGGGTCTTGCAGAACGGATTTTGTTCAAAAAGAGGGTCTATGGAACTGATATTTTCCCGAATTGAGGTCTCAGGAACTGCTTTTTTCCCATAAAAATACAACTATTTGAGCTAAAAATCGCTCAAAATTAGCTTGAAAACATGATAAAATTCATTTTTGAATCATTTTCTTTGAAAATGGGGTCTTCGGAACTGGAATAATCTTGAAAAGAGCATCTTGGG
Organism: Ophiothrix spiculata; assembly: GCA_000969725.1. Classification (NCBI taxonomy): domain Eukaryota; kingdom Metazoa; phylum Echinodermata; class Ophiuroidea; order Amphilepidida; family Ophiotrichidae; genus Ophiothrix; species Ophiothrix spiculata. The sequence continues at coordinate 55,099 of JXSR01S000266.1, forward strand.
GAGCGGAAGAGGAGGCTTGAAAAGGGGGTCTCGAGGGCGGCACATACCCGTACCTTCCGTCAATGTAAGTACCCCCCCCCCCGGGCAAAATGCATGTGTAGCATTAGGGAAAGCTTCTATTGCAACAGACATTATTCAGAGACAAGTTTTGCCACATGACATTCAAAACGTAAGAATAAGAATGAATGAATATCAGGAGGATCTATTTAGTCAACTGCTGATAGGACCTTCAGAAATCAGAGCTCTGGCAGAAGATATATCAGTAGGTGTTACACAGTAACTGATTGACAATGTTGTAAGTACTACTTGCTAACAAATGTTGACTTTGGAGGCGTTTTTAAACTGAAATTTCATAATTTTTTAATGATGAACAAGCAAACTGCCTATAGCAAACTGTGAAGAGGAATTAAAGGATTTTTGTTTAATCCATACAATGATTCTCTCTTCTGGAAATACTTCTTCAGTAGAATATTCCAATTCAACTGATACGGATTCTGAATATGACACAGTACAGTAGTAGAGTTTGTCTATAATGATGAGGAGAGAGTAGTTAAAGACCAATTCTGACAGAGTGATTGATGTTATACTTAAAAGTATCCAGTGACAATACCCTTACGAAAATGGCATGCATTTTTACATGCATGTTGCATGCTTAAAAACTAGCATGTTGCATGCTAAAAATGAGCATTTGGCATGCTAGAAAATAGCATGCAACATGCTATTTTCATGCCAGAACATGCAGGAATATGGAACATTACATGCATGTTACATGTATGCAACATACATGCTGCATGCATGTTTATCCAAATAGCATGCATATACCACAACATGCATGTAACATGCATGTAACATGCATGTGAGCTGTGAACATGCAGTAATTTGGAACATTACATGCATAAAACATGCATGTGAGAAGTGACATGCATGTAAACGTTTTTTGGTTACATGCATGTGTACCTGAGCTGCACGCATGTCACAAACACTGCATGCATGTACACTGGAAAATGTTCTCTATACATTAATTGCGTACATTGATATCAAAATATAATGGCCATGGTTTTATACGTATCTGCCAGCCAGGCTGTTAAGTCTGCATGAGTCTGAATGTAGGCTTTTATTGTAACTATACCAATTTATCCGCCCGACTTGCTAGGGTTGAAATAATTAAATACAGGCGTCCATGATTATGGCCTGTCATATATTCACTACAGTAGCAACTCGTTAACACAAACTCTGTTCTGATCAGTATAGCAAGTAGTATGCTAATCCC
>JXSR01S000266.1:60462-77326 GCA_000969725.1 Ophiothrix spiculata
CCTCAAATTTGGTTTGGGTAGGGACGTGCCTCTGGGAAATTTGGAAAGCCACCCATCCAAATACCAATTTTTAAGAAAAAATGACCCCTCCATATACCAAATCAGCTCAATTTTGAGCCAAATGTAATCAAAAATCTCATTTTTCTGTCCAAATTTTGCTCTATTTTTGCAAATTTTCTAAGATTTTGAGAGGAAATGTCCAAATTTGCGGAATTTGGTGAAAATTTCCAAAAATTTTGAAAAGAAAACCCATCAAAATACCTTATTTTGCGAAGAAAAAGGACCGATTGGAATACCAGAGAGCCTGATTTTGCTACCCGAATTTGCGGCACGTCCCCATAACCCCTTTTGTACTAAGTAGCCCCCCCGGGCATGCAGCAACTAGCAACACTATTTTAGAGATGAGGAAAACAGAAGAAACCTTCCTCCCAGTAAAGAAAGGGGATATGTTGGATCTGTTTCACAGACAAAAATGTCCGCCATTAGAAGAAGCTGTTGATAAGTACACCACAAAAGAATCTGAACAACAAGTAAAAGCAGAACTCAAGGTGTTGCTGTATTTGCTGAAAACTGCAAGTAAGATTGTAAAGGCTCTCTATCTTATGGAAGATGATGATGTAACGTATGATGTGTGGATAAGTTCATGGCAGTCCTTGAGCTTAACAAGAATAAGATGTATGGTGATACAACTTATCTACTGAACAAGCAAAGAAAAGAAATATTTGTTTTCACACGCTTCGGGATCCTTCAGGATGATTTTTGCGCTTTATAAGAACGCTTTATTATTATTATTATTATTATTATTATTAAGTACACCAAAAAAGAATCTAAACAACAAGTAATAGCAGGATTCAAACAGGTGTTGATGTATTTGCTGAAAACTGTAAGATTGTAGAGGCCCTCTATCTTATGGATGGTGATGATGTAAATGCAGGTACAGTACAGTCCTTGAGCTTAACCAGAATTAGATGTTTGGTGATACAACTTATCTAATGAACAAAAAAAAAGATGAAAAACTCAGATGACTGCAGGAACAACCAGATAAGGCAGATAAAAAAAATGAAAGAATTCTCAGATTATTATTGAGGGTACGGTATTTAATTTTTAAAAACTGCTTTATAAAAAAATTCAAATTTTTTTGACGACTGGATTTTTCCATTTTCACTCTTTTTTGGCAATCTCAACCCTGTATGACTCAATACAATGGAGGAAAATTTCAAGTTAAAAACGGAGTATAAAACTGACTTCAAATTTCAAATTTGATCTATATTGAGAAGACGAATGTGGTGAAGACAAAACCTTACTCTACTTATGCACATACCAAAGATTATCAACACCTTTATGTTAATGCAAATACACCAAAACCAAGTGCTGCTGTTGACACCATTTATTGATGATGAAAATGGTGATGATGATGATGTAGAGTTAGAAGTGGCTTGATGTAGGAAGGATAACTCTCACAAAGGACAATAAGGATATTGAGACATGTATACCAATAGCAGGTGGCTAAAAATAATAATAATAATTACAAGTTATCTGAGCAATAGACGTCAGTATGTCTACTACAATAAAAAAAATCGGAGTTATATAATTTGAATTGTGGTGTACCTCAGGGTTCAATCCTAGGTCCACTATTGTTTATTCTGTATGTCAATGATATTGTTAACACCTCTTCAATGTTCAAATTCATATTATTTGCTGATGACACCACAATTCTCTTTTCGCATAAAAACATCAGAAGCAAGATTGAAGCAATAAATAATGAATTAAAAGAAGTAACAAATTGGTTTAAGGCGAACAAATTATCAGTTAATGCTAAAAAAACAAATTTCATGGTTTTGGGAACTTGACAAAGAAACAGGAACAATGAAAAAGATATAACGATTGAATTAAATGATACTCGATTAGAGAGAGTAAATTCCACAAAATTTCTGTGTCATAATAGATGAGAACCTTACATGGAAAAATCACATTTGACAGAATTTCCAAGACTATCTCACGGAATATTGGTGTCATCAATAAATTAAAGTATGTTGTACCGGAACGGGTATTGTATTCCTTATATTGTACATTAGTTTTACCATATATTAACTATAGTATCTTGGTCTGGGGAAATACTTGTGAAAGTTATTTGGATAAAATATTCAAACTCCAAAAATGGGCTGTCAGAGCAATCACTAGTAGCTATTATAGAAGTCATTCTGCTCCGTTATTTCAAAAATTGAACCTCCTTAATGTTTATGATACATATACACTTGAAGTTGGTATTTTTATGTTTAAGCACTTTAATAACAGTCTTCCAATAACCTTTCAACAGTTTTTTAGTAAACATAATGATTTACACAAGTATTTCACAAGATTCAACAATGATTATACTCTAACAAAGAACCGTTTAGTCTTTTCTGATCAATCTATTAAAACTACAGGCCCTATTATTTGGAAATCACTTGACTCAAAAATGAAAGATTCAAAGACCATAAAACATTTTAAAAATCAACTAAAGTACCATCTTTATCAAAATATGATTAACTATTGGAGCATAGTTTATGATAACGTATGATCATCATGATAATTCTGTGTAGCTGTAATATATTATTTTGTTTATTTATTTATGTTGTAACCTTGTACAGGGTTGTGATCACCTCTGGCTGTAGGCCTTTCAATTACATCCCCCATATTGTGTTTGTTCTTAATGTGTTTTTATTATTTTGTATGTCGATATGGAAAAATAAATTGAATTGAATTGAATTGATAATTAATACCATGATGCTTTTTATTAAAGAAAGTTTTCCAAGGTTAATGGGTTGCAAAATACCCAGTTTGCTAGACAATTCAGATTTGATGCAAGACCACCCTTCGTCCAAGTACTCCATACAGGAGGGAGTCATTGGGTAACTGTCATGTATGAAGAAGTCATGATATCAGGTGCAGCAATATATTTGCCTAGGAACATTGACCAGATTCAGTATTTAGAAAGAAAGTTGAGGCGGGTCAAGGGCTTGGACGTGATAAATTAATACCATGATGCTTTTTATTAAAGAGAGTTTCCTCAAGGTTAATGGGTTGCAAAATACCCAGTTTGCTAAACAATAAAGATTTGATGCAGGATCACCCTTTGTCCAAGTACTCCATACAGGAGGGAGTCATTGTGTAGCTGCATCATGTGAAGAAGTCATATGATATCAGGTGCAGCAATATATTTGCCTAGGAACATTGACCAGATTCAGTATTTAGAAAGAAAGTTGAGGCGGGTAATAGTTTGGTCGTGATAAATTAATACCATGATGCTTTTTATTAAAGAGAGTTTTCCAAAGGTTAATCGGTTGCAAAATACCCAGTTTGCTAGACAATTAAGATTTAATGCAAGACCACCCTTCGTCCAAGTACTCCATACAGGAGGGAGTCATTGGGTAACTGTCATGTATGAAGAAGTCATGATATCAGGTGCAGCAATATATTTACCTAGGAACATTGACCAGATTCAGTATTTAGAAAGAAAGTTGAGGCAGGTAAAGGGCTTGGTCGTGATAAATTAATACCATGATGATTTTTATTAAAGAGAGTTTTCCCAAGGTTAATGAGTTGCAAAATACCAAATTTGCTAGACAAGTAAGATTTGATGCAAGACCACCCTTTGTCCAAGTACTCCATACAGGAGGGCGTCATTGTGAAGCTGCATCATGTGAAGAAGTCATATGATATCAGGTGCAGCAATGGGCTATTTCAGATGTATTCCACAACCCCCTATGGAAGGCATGTCCAAATATGACATTTCCAGTTGGAATTCAATTCAGGGTTCCAATTCCAGCTGTTATTTTGGCCTTCAATTCCAGTTGGAGGGTATGGAAGGCACAATAAATTCCAGTAGCAAGAAGTCTATAAAGTCTATGGGGAAGGTATGGAAGGCATTTGCATTTTCATAAATTCCAGCTGTAAATTTGTTCAAATTCTATTTTTCACCCAATTCCAGCTCTGGCACATGAAATTCCAGCTGTCATTTTAACTTCAATTCCAGAAGTGCCTTCCATAGGGGGGATGCGGAATACATCTGGAATAGCCCAATATATTTGCCTAGGAACATTGACCAGATTCAGTATTTAGAAAGAAATTTGAGGCGGGTAAAGGGCTTGGTCGTGATAAATTAATACCATGATGCTTTTCATTAAAGAGAGTTTTCCCAAGGTTAATGGGTTGCAAAATACCCAATTTTCTAGACAATTAAGATTTGATGCAAGATCACCCTTTGTCCAAGTACTCCATACAGGAGGGAGTCATTGTGTAGCTGCATCATGTGAAGAAATCATATGATATCAGGTGCAGCAATATATTTGCCTAGGAACATTGACCAGATTCAGTATTTAGAAAGAAAGAGAGGTTAATGGGTTGCAAAATACCCAGTTTGCTAGAAAATTAATTTAATGCAAGACCACCCTTTGTCCAAGTACTCCATAGACATATAACTTGATGGGAAAGCACCTCAAAAAGGTTAGAGCAAATATACCAGTAAATACTTGGGAGAATGAATATTACCTTGTATCATATAAAAATACAAATGGCTTCGTTTACAGAATATTTTCATCCATTCACTCCACGACAGTCAACATATCATCTTCTGCTATTAAATACAATCAACAAGTGAATTCAATGAACCCTATTATGAAGACAATAAATGGAGATCATGTTTTCCATACTTTAGTTTCAGATAAACGCATCATGGTTGGACAATATATATAAGGTGGGGAAACAAATGACCTGGGGATGGGGCAACCCATCAATAATTGTTGCCCAACCTCTCTCATTGTTTACAAACAAAGTCTTTTCTAGTGATTGATGTTTCTTCAGGCAGTAGTTACAAATATTATTATTTCATCAATGTCATCATAGATTGTAAACTCTATTGCAGTAAAAATCTGTATATTGTAACTTGGATTGCATAACACACCAGCGGCTGACTGCACTGAACTGCAGTTGTCATAGATCAAAGTGATAGCAATCAGCCAGAACTGCGGTTCTGCGTAGTCATCCGGTGGTTGAGTTTTGAAGCTGTCTCTAAGTAATGATCAAGGGTAGAAACTGTCTACTAGAATTACCATAGTTGCAGCTTGTTCACGTCTCATACATATGCAGATGCCCAACATTTTTTTTATGAACAAAACGATTTTAATACTTGTTGAAAGGGTGCCCAAAATCTGGGGCTGGATGACATACATTCAGAAAGATCTGTTATAAAGTGCTCAAAAATAAACCAAGTCGATGGGCCCAATATTTCAGGTAGCCCGCTACAACAATGCAGCGTGGAATGCTGTCACTACTATCTTCAGGAAATACAAAGAGAAGACGAAAAAGCATACAGAGATGTTATTATCATGTGATAATTACCTGTGAAAGTTATTGCAAAATTAAGATTTAACAACATCCTTAATTATCAACTAATTCGACAACTGGTGGTTAACATTAAGCATGGCAAGAGCTGCAAAAAGGATAATTACCTGCTGATATTGTCAAATGATTCACTATATCCAAGGCAGCACTCTCTACTGCTGTAAGAAACAGTTGAACAGTGGCTGATATTTGATATGATCAAAGGGAATGAGTCATATGTCACACATTTTGATTTAAGTGAGAGGCTATCAAGGTAGAAAAGTAATTTATCATTGTGTTGAAGTTCATACAATATTTGTTTTTATGGAACCAGATTACCAATAAATGGGTTTTCCCATCACATATTGCAATGGTAGTAATAATGCTGCCTGTCTTTTCCATTCCTAGAATATAGAAAAGGAGGCTACTTCCCATGGAGAGTCACAGAGATTGAAACTAAACCTTATTGCTTACAATAATCTTGTTCATAGATAGGGCCCAGACCAAGATTAGATCGCAAGAAGCAAACTTGATGTTGTATTTGGTCTTAATTGTTACCTTTATGATTCAATTCATTTGCAATTTTGTTTACAATTTCACACAAGTTATGCTGCCTTTCACCGAGAAACGGCAGATCTGGTTTTAAAGTAAAGAAGGTCCCCCTGGAATAAAAGTCCGTCCCGATAGACCATAACGGAATAAAGTGTGAAACTATTGTTGCATGAGATTTGTTTAGCCTATTCTTTACTGCACAACCCGGACAGTAAGATCAGGGGTCTTCTACTCCTATTACACAGTACGTTCAACTGCCAGTTGAGTTTTGAAATGGTCCCTCATACCATGATTACCATTACCAAACTTCACTTTTATAACAATGAATCTGCTATAGAGTCATCATCCTTAATCATAATAGTCATATGAACAGTGCAATTCCCAAAACTGTGAATATAAAATTATTACTTTGGAGATTCATCACCAATAATCTTTTTTTTTTAATGACATAGGTATTTCTGAAACTTCAAGGCATCAGCCTCAACGAAAAGACAAGGCTGCTGCAAGATTGTGCTGCAGGAAGCATTTCAATACATGAAATGGGACAATCAGCCACTGACATTAAGAGGCGAGAGATGGTCGAAGACCACATGGTAGAAAAATACCAGTGTGATGCTGAAGGTGTGTACGACCACATGTCCAAGGACAAAGTTGATGCGTTCATAACAGGTATGTTTGAAAACTATACTCTTTCAAAGTTGTTTTTCCCCTCAAGTCGGGTCATGTACGCCACTCTAATGCGTGCGCCAACAGCGTAAGCGTAAACAATCAAAATCAACAAATCACGCTTTGCAAATACATGCGTAAATAAGTGCATCAGTACACAGAAGGCCTTAACAACAAGCGTCAGAAAGAAAAACTGTGTAGCGGCAAGACAGTATCAAGTTCAAGTATAGGAACAATCATTTGCATGAACATTAGATAGAACTATTATAGTTAGCCCTTTCATTTGGTAGCAGAGCAAGGTTGTGTAATCACAATGGCAGACCAGGATAAAACCGTTGGGAAGTATTCTGCCCCACCAGTGTGGAACACAGAAACAACCAGTTATGAAGACTGGAAATTCGATGTTAACCTATGGACAGATTTTACAAAAGTGGAAAAGAAGAGACAAGGATTTGCACTGTATAGCTCCCTACCTACAGCAAAGGGAGTTCATGAGAAAGTGAGACTTGCCATGCAAAATGAAGAGATAAAGATCAATGAAGATACTTCAGTCAACCAAGTGTTCACCATTTTGGACAAATGGTATAAAAAGGATGACCTCAGCGTAGTGTGTGAAGCCTGGTGCTCCTTCAAGAACCTTACAAAACAGAAGACGGATACAATGGACCAATTTCTGAACAACTATGAAAGAAAAGTCAAAGAGCTTAAAAAGGAAGGTATTGACCTTCCAGTTGTGGTGTTAGCTATGCAGCTAATTGATAGTGCCAGATTGGACAAGAAAGAAAAGCAGATCGTTCTCACAGCAGTAGATTACAAGAAGAAGGAGGAGATGTATGAACAAATGAAAAGTGCGTTGAGAAAATTCTTTGGTGAGCAGGCAATGTCTCATCAACAAAGATATGGAGGTGAAGCAACAGTCAAAGAAGAACCTACTTATACTACTGAATCCGAGGATGTGTATCTAGCAAGAGGTGGATATAGCTTTGGATATGGCAATCGTGGAGCAAATTATGTTTCATTTGTGAATCAATCATGCACTTGAAAATTGATTGTCCTCATGCCAAGCAAAACCAACAAGCAAGTGCTCTGGAGACGTCAACTGTCACTGATGCTGAAGTGTACAAAGTAAATGACTATGCCTTAAATGACTATGCCTTTGAAGACAAGCAAGTCCTCATGACAGAGACAGCTAATGCTGCTGTCCTTGACAGTGCCTGTAGTAAGACAGTAGCAGGACGTGCATGGAAAGATATGTACTTGACATCATTATCTCAGAATGAAAGGAAGCAAGTTAAGTTTTCTACAGGTGGAACCAAGTTCAAATTTGGAGCAGGAAACAGAATTGAGTCAGAAGGGAGAATGGAAATTCCCTGTAGTATTGGTGGTTTGAAGACTACCATCCAGACAGATGTTGTTGACACTGACATCCCGTTGCTCCTCAGTAAACCAGACATGAAAAGGCTAGGGTTTAAATTGAACATGGAGGATGACACATTGGAGGTTAATGGCACAAAGATAGAGTTAGATACTACTTCTTCAGGACATTATTATATCCCATTACGTGAGTGTGAGGTACAAGTGGAAAATGTACACATGATTACAGAGCAACAAACATACAAAGAGAAAGAAAAGATGGTATAAAAGCTGCACCGGCAATTCGCCCATCCATCTGCAAAGAGTCTCAAAGCGATCATGAACAATGCTGAAGTACTTGATGCTGATTGTAATACTCTCATTGACAATATCAGCCAGAAGTGTGAGGTGTGCAAGAGATACAAGAAGACTCCAGCGCGCCCTGTAGTTTCTATGCCCTTGGCCAAGCGATTCAATGATGTAGTTGCCATGGATTTGAAACACTTTGGTGATGTATACTTCTTACACTTCATTGATTTGTTCACCCGTTTTAGCAAGAGCAAAGTCATCAAGAATAAGTCACCCAAGGTTATTGTGGATAGTGTTGCTACAGAATGGATAGCAGCAGGATTTGGGCCTCCGAAGAAGTTTTTGGTAGATAATGGTGGAGAATTTGACAATGCAGATTACAGAGAGTTGGCAGAGCAATTCAATGTGGAAGTATGTGCCACAGCTGCATACTCCCCTTGGTCAAATGGGATTTGTGAAAGAAACCACTATGTCGTGGATGTGTGTGTTCAGAAGATGTTGGAAGAAGATCCCACTATGCGACTAGATGTTACCCTGGCTTGGGCAATAAATGCAAAGAATAGCATGCAAAACCATTGTGGGTTTAGTCCGATTCAATTGGTACTGGGTAGTCACCTCAATCTACCATCAGTTTTGGTGAATCAGCCACCTGCCTTAGAAGATGCTGAAATGAGTACTACTGTGATCAAGCACCTTAATACTCTTCATGCAGCAAGGAGAGCATTTACCACGGCAGAATCGTCTACAAGGATACGTAAAGCTCTTAGGCATGTTGTTCGCGCTTCAGAGACAGAATTTGTCAACGGTGATCATGTGTTTTACAAACGCGATGACAGTAATAGGCGGCGTGGTCCTGGAAAGGTGATTGGGCAGGATGGCAAGATAATTTTTATAAGACATGGAAGCCAGTTAGTTCGTGTAGCAACTTGCAGAGCAGTTAAGACACAGCCAGATATTATTGAGGCAAAGAAAGAAGAAGATGAGGTTAAGAGAGAAGACGATAAAGTGAAGAGAGAAGAAGAGCCAAGTGTGTCACAAGTTGGCAGAGTGAAAGGCAACAAAGTTGGTGATACAGGTGCGGTGTATCCTGGTTGTTATCAATATGGCGATGAAGATGATATAGAGGATGTGGATGATATTGACGAGACACACAATAATAACCCTAATGATGTCTCACAGGAAGTACAAGATGAAGAAGATGCATCAGAAGTTGATAATCATCTGATCCATGAAGAAAGTCAACAAGTGTCAAGCATTAGAAACCAAAGTTCATCTACTCACCAACACAGACCAAGTAATAAAGGACCTCAAAATGAAGTTCCTAAAGTTAATGACAGAATAGCTTATCGCTTACCAGATAGTGAAGAGTGGATTAATGCGAAAGTGACAGGTAGACACAATGGTAGAGGTGGAAAGGCCAAAGGAAAGAATAAATATTATGTGAATGTGATCAATGATCACAATGAGAGTAAGTTAGGAATCCATCTTGATAGACTTGAATATAAGATGGTAGAAGATGATGATGGTTGTTGTGAGGAAAATAGTCAGACAGGTGGAGATGATGAGAGTGGTAGGAAGATTGACAAAAGTGAAGAAGATGATGAAGAAGTTCAGGTTGTCTTTGTCCCCATAGGAAATCATGGAATGCCAGAAGTTGTTAGAGCTAAAGAGCAGGAGTTGCAAAATTGGAATGATTTTGAAGTTTACACTGAAGTCCAAGACAATGGTCAGAGTGCATTGTCTACCAGATGGGTTGTGACAGAAAAACCATCACCAGAAGGACAGAAGAGAGTGAAGGCCAGACTGGTTGTGAGAGGTTTTGAGGAAGAAGAGAAAGTTCAGTCTGATTCACCTACTGCTTCGAAGTCTACACTTCGTATAGTTATGGCTGTTGTAGCAAGTGAAGGTTGGCAGTGTGAGACTGTTGATATAAAGGCAGCATTCTTGCAAGGAAGGAAGATTGAAAGAGATGTTTACCTTATTCCACCTGTAGAAGTCAGGCAAGATGGAGTGATTTGGAAGCTCAACAAAACTACGTATGGGTTAGATGATGCGTCGAGAAATTGGTACTTTAGTGTGCAAGAAGATCTTTGCAAACTAGGTTGCAAACAGTCAGAACTTGACAAATCACTCTTTAGATGGTACAAAAATGGAAAGCTGGCAGGCATTTTTGTAATGCATGTGGATGATTTTCTGTTTGCAGGAACCAGTGATTTCAGCAAGGAGGTCATTGACCCTATTGTAAAGAAGTATAAAGTTGGAAAGAGACAGGTTGACCATTTCAGATATGTGGGTTTAGACATATCACAAGATGAGAGCGGTATTAGAGTTAACCAGAATGATTATAGTGCTGAGATCAAAGAAATTCCAGTTTCATCCAGGAGAAAAAGTGACCACACGACGACATTTGACTCAAGATCATCATTACCCACACCATTACCTAGATCAAAACGAATCATGGCACCAAGACGTCCAACTCCAGCACAGCCTACATGTAGACGATCGGACAGAATTCGAGATCGGGACCAGAGACAAAACTCCGCTGCTGGACCTGCTCAAGTTAGATACTGGTGGGGTTTTGTGTAGCGGCAAGACAGTATCAAGTTCAAGTATAGGAACAGTCATTTGCATGAACATTAGATAGAACTATTATAGTTAGCCCTTTCAAAAACAACTATGAGATAAACTATAGAAACAAGCCCCATAGAAATCACATACCACTTTTATCATAATCATGTTAATTTTTGTCTTGTCTGAAAATTCTCAGGAATAGACCGGTTTAAAGTGTCTGCAAAATATGCTAATTAAGTACCTAAATTGGATAATTTATGCAAAAATTAATGTTTTGGTCATATTGATTCTTAATGCCCAACATACATGATATTTTATTAGTTTGTGATAATAATGGAGATGAATTTGTGCCAGCTGCAATTCGACTGCAAAATATGTAAATTAAGTACCTAATTTATAAGCAAAGTTTTTTGAGATTTTTGTACCAAATTATTGTTTACAGAATGTGACTAATATGGCTATTTATGGTAACCATAGATAAATTTATGCAGTAAAGTATACATAAGCGTGGAATAAAAAATTGCTCATAAAACAGTAATGGACCAATTTTACCGACATATGAAGCTCAGTGGTGATTTTTATGCGAAAGTGAAAAATCTGACAATGGTCCTTTTAAAACAAACTATCTGTATCACAAGTTTAAAAACAAACTTTCCGTGTCACGAGTTCAAAAACAAACTACCTGTGTCACAAGTTTTTCAAGTTGTGCTTTGTGCTCATACTGCATTTCACAAAGTTGGATATGATTGCTTGTTACCATTATCGGTAAAATTAATCAGTCATCAGGATCAGTTGATTAGAATTTGGAATTTTGTTTCTTGATGCAGTGTATCTTGAGTTTGTTTTTATGTTAGACTTTGTGTGTCAAATTTCTTAGCCCATTTGGTCACCTACCTTTAGCAGATATTGATTAAAAATATCTATCATCTTTGTAGGGTATTATTTAACTTTCAGCAGCTGTTTTAATCCATTAAATCTTTCTTTTTCTTATTACGCAGCCAAAAATGGGAAGGCATATAAATACAAGTTCAACTTGAAGACAGTGAATCAAGAATTTGCCAATTTTTTAGATGACACAGAAGAGGAAGATGGAACAGATGAGGAGAATGATGAAGAGGAGGCAGAGGAAGAGGTAGCAGACAAAAATGAAATGTAGAGGAGAGTAGTCACTGTTGTTTGAAGCGGACATTTATTCATTTTGTAACAAAATTTCAAAATTTACTTCACAAAAAGTTGGAAAAGTTGTACAAATAGCAGTGATTTTATTTCAAAATAAAGTTTTTAACTTCTCAAAGTTAAATTTACTTTGGTTGCAATTTAGATACTTTAAAGCCTAATTTTTTGGTATTTTAAGTGAATTCAGATTGGTGCCAAAAAAGAGGGCGCTATACATATTTCAAATTATTGATTATCCTTGATTATCGATTATGCTTTTGATTTGTGAAAATTTTGGTTGAAAATAATGAGCAAACTGTTCTTGACATCAGATGTATCATTTGCACATCTAATTTTGGTTGTACAAAACAAAATACCCCTTCTACATCTTAAAATTTATTTTTATGAATAGCGCCATCTATTTGGACATTACCATATAAAATGTCCCCATTTCTATAGGGTTCAAACAACAGTGTAGTGGCAGCTAGCGAAAGAGATTCGCAGGGGGAAGAAGAGTCTGAGGAAGAATGGAACATTTTAGATTTGGAAGGCGTAAAAGTCATCTTTACCGAGAATTGCAAAATTCCTGAAACAACAAATGGTGCTGTTGTCATTTTTCATGAAATTGGAAAGGTGAGATTTTATTAAACATCCACAGGTTAGGCTATATCCTTACCACTGAAATTTCCTGCTTTGCAAATATTAAATTCACTTTCTAGCTTTGCAAAATACAATTTGTCAACTCACACCCACACACATAAAAAAAACCACTTTGAAATATATATATTTTTTTTTTTCAAAGAGAGATTGCAAATTTCATTTGACTTCTTCCATTCATTACGTTTCTGGTTTCATTTAATCCTGAGCCAATCAGAACAGTAAAAAGTAAAAGTATACTTTTTCTGATTCTTTGTGATTAGTGAAACACAATAGAATGTTTTTTAACACGATTTAACCAATTTTGAAATTTTAACCCCTGTTTTGGCAGCCATTTTGTTTTATGCAAATTAATCACTGTTCCACCAACTCGATTTTTCTAGATTTTTGACTTGTTGTTGTATATGTTTGTCTGATATTATCCTGTAAATATCATTACTTTTGCAATTTGTTTGACCTTTTTTTTAATTTTTACTAGCCTATAACTAATGGGTGGGTTTTTGAGCCAAAAATAGGTATAGTGATGGTCAGTTTTTCGGAGTCTGGCAGGCACATACCCGTACAAAAAATGTTGAAGAACCCCCACTGGGTTCCCAAGTGCCACTTAGTTAGTAGATTAGCTGTGCATAAAAAAAAGTTTCTAACTTCACAATGGACAATAACCATTTCAATGTGAAAATGGACATTTTATACTGACTCATAACTTTGAAGTGAAACATAATCACACAACGTGAATGATATTATTATTACACATTCGGTTTACACTTCGTGCAGAAAAGTTCTTTATGACATTCAATACTATCGTGCCTATGTCAGTTTGTTCATCTAAAAAGAAGGGAGATGTAGAACGAACTATTATTATTATAACGCCCATCCCTAGATATGAATAAGCACATGAATATATTATAATAGATATTATGGGATAGCGCCACATATTGTTAACAAAGCAGCGTAAGTTGTGCTACTACCAGTGATCACATTATGTGTGTGGAATATAACTAGAAACTTATATATTTATCTTGTCTTAATCATTCTTCATGTAGCAGTTAACTTCATTGTAATGAACAGGAGCAGAACGATACTTATCCAAAAACATAATAAATAAATAAATACGGTAATAATAAAAGCATTTTAATGCTTAATTATAATATAGATTAACATAATAGTCTGGGAAATTTGAATAAATGTGTTCATTTTAATTTGTCGTCATGGCCACAAGAGCAGCACGAATAAGGAATCTCTTGTTTGACATACAAGACATAGTCGGACCTGCACGCTTCTGTCCTCATTCGCCATTTATTTTGGACAAGGAATTTAACTAATTTTTAAAGGATTTTAGTTTGTACCTTCGTTTATATCAACGCATTGAATCCAGGAATGGGCACAGCTGTTACATCTCTGCTGTGACAGGAGTGCAGAAAATCACATGAGAGTTTTCTTTCGTTTGTTGGCCAGTAACAGAAACTAAACACTCTATGCGTACAATGTTTGAAGGGGTCGATATGAGTATTTGGATGGACGGGTTCGACTCTACACCCACCGAAGTATAAGGTAAGTTGACGCCATTGTAAAAAATTAATTATAATTTACTTTAGCACTTCTTCTTTTACGTGTCATGAATTTGTACGATGATATTAATATGGACTCTTGCAGAGATTTTTCAGATTGTTGTTTTGTTGATTGGATAAATCCGTTTGATTTTTAAGGTTTACTTTTGGCACCAGTTTCTTTCTTTGATTCTAATCGGAAAAGGACTCTCAGGTTCTACTATCAGTTGCCCTGATGTGGAAATCCTTGTTCGTAAGTTGCTCGAAAAAAAAAAGTTGACAGATTCAGTAGGAGGTGCCGACGTCATGGCCATGACGTGGAGAGATCAGTTTGACATCAACCTTTTTTCAAATATTTTCAGCTTCAACTGCCAGACCTGCTTATATTAAATTGTACTTGGACGGATTAACACTTAAGTAATGCGCAAAGGAAAGCGTATTCGTCAGGTATTTGTTGATTATGTTTGGGTCAATAATATTGAATATACTGCTCAGTATACTGCAACGTCGAGAAAGGTTTTTCAGAGAAGTAGAAATAGATGAATCGATCTTCAGACACAAATGAAAATACCACAAAGGAAAGCCAAATAGAGGAGTAAAATTCTGGGTTGTGGGTTACTTGAATGTAATATAATATTATCTTGTATCCTGTGGAAAATAAAATGAACATACTTTACTTACAATTATCCAACGACACGTGGAACCGGGCAGTAGAATTTTTACTGATGGATGTGTGGGGTAGCAGAATCTGAACAAGAAGGGTTATCAACATTTCACGGTCAATCACCAGTACCAGTTCACTCAATACTACAAAGATACATGTTCTAGCGAAACCATCCAAGTTCACACAAATACAATTAGTGAATACTTTACCTTATGGGGCACCTGAAAATGTTTCTGATTTAGCTAGTTGTAGTGGAAGGAAAACATTCCACTTTCTAATGTCAGCTTTTCTGACCGCAAGTCTAATTCTGAAGCCCTGCTTGTGTCTATCTTAATAGAGAACAACTTGCCACTCACAATGGGAAGCAAGATACTTGACATTGCTAAAGAACTCAATGGAAATGATCCATCTGTTTTAAAAGATTTGTCACTTATTCATAGAACTGCATTGAGCAGTACAAACTTGTAGATGGGATTGCTGTCATTACACATAAGCGGATCGTTAATGATCCCATACCAAAAATAAATGCCATCGGATAGCCATCGGATAACTATCCGATGGTTATCTGATGGCTTTTTGGTAGCCATCCGAAACCATCGGCTACCCGATGTCTTCCCGATGGCTCTGTCCCTTGCTATCAGAAAGACATCAGGTACCCGATGTCTTTCCGATAGGTAACGGAAAGACATTTGCTAGCCGATGTCCAGCTGATGGCACATCAGGAAGCCATCAGGTAACTTAGTTTATAGAAACAGCTATCGGGAAGCCATCCAGAAACTTAGTTTAAAAAATAAATGATACCAGTATCATCGGGAAGCCATCTGCAAACTTAGTTTATGAAAACAGCTATCAGGAAGCCATCGAGAAACTTAGTTTGTAAAATAGATGACCATAACCATCGGGAAGCCATCGGGAAAAGCAGATGGCAACTATGGCACCATGGAAAAGGTCAATAGCCTGGTCAATAGGTCTCTTTGTCTTGGCATGCAGTTATTTTGCACATGGTGGTTGGCAGTTCATTTGGTGAGAAAAATATGCTATATTTTGTTGTTGTTTGTGTAGATTACTAGAATTCTTTATGGTATATATAGTGATAGACCACTATAGCATCTGCGGACAGTAATTATAGGGAATAAAAATGCTGAAAATTTGATGATAAATCTTGTAGCTTAATTTGGGTTGTTAAGCTTAACTATAATTACCGGTAGTCAACTTAATATTGCTTCTGTACCAGTATATACCAAAGTAGGCCTATTTATTTATTAACAATGTTCTGGGAGATCGATGGACTTCAGCTCCAACATTAAATTAAGTACCATGCAAGTGTCTAAATATTTAAACTATCAGCATTTTCTATTAAAGCCAGTAACTGGTTAAATACCAGGAAGGGGATTTAAAAGCCGGGTAAAAAGCCCAATAGAAAATCACTTCTCTGGCACTTTAGTCACTATATTATTTCAGTTCTAATAACATCATGCAGAAGGCGATCGAGTATTAATGGCTGAGCACCTCGGACTAATTAATTACTAGGTCTACTGTTACCAATTTGGTGGCAATAAACTCTGCATCTCTTACGATTAATAATTTGGAAATGGGTTGTGTTGTAGGACTTCTGGCATGTTTTATTTTTATTTTACTGATTAATGCACTTTCAAATTGTTATACAAGTTACCCTGGCAAAAAATAGGTTCATTCATATGTATCTAAAATATATAATGCACCTAATCAGTATAGGTACATTTTAGGTATACAAAGCATTTACCTATATTGTACAGGGGCGTCAGGACAGTGTGGGCTATGTGGGTTTTGGCCACACCACTTTTCAGCCAGAAAAAATAAAAATGAATAAATTTTATTGAATATACAGTGTTTTATTATGGTTCTAGCATAAATAACCATAACGTAATACTGAATAGGCCTATATTCGTTTTTATAGTAATTATTGTCTTCTGGGGCTTAGTTGTTTACTTATTCTTGATAACTAAGGGGCCACAGGCCGCACCACTTTTACTGTGGCCGCACCACTTTT
>JXSR01S000268.1:43084-58846 GCA_000969725.1 Ophiothrix spiculata
ATTTTTAATCTAGTGTAATGTGTTAAATAGAGATACAAAGGGAGCTCAAATCTGTGCAATTCATGAATTTATTAGTAGACAGTAAATGTGTCAGACGGCAATTTCATCCAGGCGATATTTACAATCGTTTGTAGAACCAGGGTTAACTACACCAACCAAAAGCATGCTCACTAGGATATACTCAGGTAGTTTTTGGTAAGCTTTATTGTGCGTGGGATATACTACTTCGGTAAGGAAAGGTAGTGCAGTAATAGAACCGTTTCAATGTAAACCCGGCAACCATACTCAGCGTCAAAATTGCGCGGGAATATACATTCGTGGTTATGATTATTCAGTTAATTTTAACATTTGAATTAACTGTGAATTGTGAACACAAATTTCAATTTATGGACGAAATTTGTAGAGAATTTTATGAACAACAATTCGTGGACAGGATACTAAAGAAGAATTAAAATAAGGTAAGATTCAACAGGTGTTTTAAGCAAAATTGATAGTGAAGGGTTAACAGATATGTCATTTATGCATTATATATAGTGTTTAGCTTAGTGCAGTGTGAAAGAAGAGTTTTGATTTCTTATAACTGGGTCATTACTTTACTAAATGCATTTTTTATAAAAATTCCCATAATATTGGGCTTCCTTACAATAAACGTAAACAACGTAAATTCATTTTAAGGTCAATGATTTTAGATAGTATCTATCACAACTGGAATATTGGTCTGAAAAAATCTGTCGCGTATTTGAAATTGTATTATCTTTAAAATTATATATAATTTAAATATGTACAATTTATTAAGAATATACATAATATGGATGCTAATATTGCACCATTAACCCTTTGAACAGAATAAAGAAGAATTAAAATAATGTAAGATTCAACAGGTATTTTAAGCAAAATTGATAGTGAAAGGTTAACAGATATGTCATTTATGCATTATATATGATAGTGTTTAGCTTAGTCTAGTGTGAAGGAAGAGTTTTGATTTCTTATAACTGGGTCACTACTTTACTAAATGCATTTTTTTTATAAAAAATCCCATAATATTGGGCTTACTTACAATAAACGTATACCACGTAAATTCATTTTAAGGTCAATGATTTAAGATAGAATCTATCTCAACTGGAATATTGGTCTGAAAAAATCTGTCGTGTATTTGAAATTGTATTATCTTTATAAGTATATATATAATTAAAGTGTGTACAATTTAATAAGAATATACATAATATGGATGATCATATTGCACAATTAAGGTAACATTATCCTTGAAAAGTTTGAATTCTGCCATTTTGGCTTCATAGACATATAGCTAGGAGTGGTGCTCTGGCAACAAAAGCGAAAAGTCGCGATTTCAAAATTTAGTTTATGACATATTTTAATTCTCTATAATCTTAGCTTTCGAATGATATATAAAATATCATTCTTTATTTCTACAATCTTCATTTAGAAATCAAAATACAAGACACTCCACTCAAAATCTGGCAGTAAAAAATTGTCGCAAATCGATTTTTAAAGTATTTGATTACTATAGTGTATGATAGCAAAACATGATTAATTACCTGTGAATAATTGCACTTACCGGCATAATTTACCTTCAAAACGCGAGGTATAGTTTAACACTTTTTGTCCAAAAACGAAATTTGATCTTTTAACCATATTTGTGACCCGTCATATCGAAAGGTACCTTAAGGTCGGCAAAATCAAAATTGATTTTTTGGTCTCATCTGAAAGCTGTGATTTTAAGCTTTAAAATGACACCTTGATTTTGGTTAATGGATGTTCGGTTGCGAAGTTACACCCAAATTGGTAAAAGGCATCGGCTGATTCGGAAAACTATAGTTCTGAGAAAATCGAGCTTAACGTTTTTATACTTAGGAAATCTTGAATGGAGAGAGGATTTTTAGCTTGGTTTTTAATACATTTTTCTTATGTTTTGGATGTTGGAACCTGATTAATATGATAGAGTACACTTCAATGATAACCTTTCTGATGAAATTAGAAATTCGACCTTGGACGTGGTTTTTGACTATGCTTAGCTTCAATAGTCGTAATATACTATGCCGGTATTAAGGTACCTTTCGATATGACGGGTCACATTTTTACTTTAGCAGCCATTAATTCAAAATCTTCAATCGCGACTTTCCGCACATTTTACCAGAGCACCACTCATAGGTAGAAAATTGTTTTCGTATCCAATTCCGCTGTTATGGATTTTCTTTCGAGATTACAAAGTTACCTTGACCAAAAATATTTCTTGTTGTTCAACATTTTTAAGTCGGTAATATTTTTTAGGAATTTTTTAGTTTAATGCGAAAACTAATACTTCAGAAAAGAAATAATTATTTTTTTTCATTTATAGTTGTATATAGTACTTTTACTTGTTTCTAATGATCTACATCTAAATAAAAAAAAATGCACAACATTTGCATAATATTATTAAAACAGTGATTTTTGTCGGCTATGGATTAGTTTTCAATAACGAAAAGGAAGTAGAATTATCTTTTTCAATGTAAAACCTGTAAAAAGTAAACCCGGTGGCAAAACAAAAGCAGGAACATACACTCGTGATTATGATCATTAGGTATATTTTTAACATTTGAATTAACCTTGAAGTACGAACACAAACTGGACGGAATTTTAGGGGGGATTTTATAATCACCAATAATTCGTGAACAGGAAACTTGATTCTAAAAGGTGAATAACGATGTCAGTATATTATATTTTTGGTATCAAGGAAGCGTGAGACCAAAGAGCGCCCATAGTATTCTTGAGGAATATTTTGACGTAGCTAACTTTTTTCAAAACGTATCTCTGTTTTGCTACAATCGCCCTGTCCTGGATTACCCTGTACCCGCCATTCCCTAACTATCCCCTTCTGCAATACATCGGAGGATTCCATACACACGGTAAGTTTGCCAAACGGACACTAACGTATAGACAACGAATCGAACGTATACATAATTGAACGAACTTCTAATGAAACATGACGAACAATGTTTCAAATCAAAACAATTGTATTGTGAGATTATATACGTTATTCGTACATTTGGCTTTATAAGGCTCTGTCAGACATATTCACATAGAGCTAAAAAGTACGAATAACGTACACTGTTTCTGTCATTGAAATACATGTATATTAATTACCAAACCACTGTACGTAATTAGTACGTTTCGTGATGGGCGACTAAGCCCATACAGTGATGCATGCCTAACGGACATCACCGTATGTAATACGAATTAAACGTATATAATGCACATATAATGGATATAATGGATAACGTATTAAACGTATTTCTAACGAACAACTCGAACACATGACGAACATCAATGTAAAAACAAAACAATAGTGGGAATAAATACGTTTACGTTTTGCTCATAATGGTGATGTGTGACAGAGTTTAAAGATGAGGCTCATCCCCCGGGGGATACTTAGTACAAAATTGGTTATGGGGACGTGCCGCGAATTCGGGTAACAAAATCAGGCCTTCTGGTATTTCAAACGGTCCTTTTTCTTCGCAAAAATGTGATATTTTGATGGGTTCATTTTTCAAAATGTTCTAAAATTTGGCCCAACTTATGATAATGTTGCCTAAATAGTGCACATTTGGGCAGAAAAATATGTGAAATGGTATTTGGATGGGTGGCTTTTCAAATTCCCCGGAGGCACGTCCCTATCCAAACCAAATTTATGCCCCCGGGATCTCATCATCATGGAAAGATATAAATGCTGCTATTGGTAAGACTAAAAGGCAGTCATATCAATCTAAGTTCCAGGATGACAGTTGTTTTATTACTGATCCACAGGAAAACTCTACATAAATTCAATGACTTCTTAGTAAATGTTGGACCAAAACTTGCATCAGTAATACAAAATGTCGGTAAAAAATTCTAGTAAATTGTATCTAGCAACTTGTTGAAAAAAAAGGTATATTTGTAGATCTCTCTTAAAGCCTTCGATACAATTGATCACAAAATTATTATGGATTTCGTGGAATTGTACTTGATTGGTTTAGGAGCTTTCTCAGAAAAAGAAAACAATTTGTATATTACAATAACTAAAGTTCAGATATGGAAAATATTACATGTGGCGTTCCACAGGGATCTATCTTGGGACCGCTACTTTTTTTATTGTATGTAAATGACATTAAAAATACATAATCTATAAGTATGTGGAAAACAATATAAACGCTGTAAATAAAGAGTTGAATGAAGTGAGCAATTGGTTTAAGGCTAACAAATTAACTGTTAATGGCACAAAAACAAATTATATAATCATGGAAACATCTTACATGACTTCATCCAAAGCCCAGGATAATATAACTGTTATACCTTAAATGACACTGATTTAGAAAGAGTTAAAACAACTAAATGTTTTGGTGTTTTGATTGAAGAATGTCTTACATGGAAATATCATATTGAGTACATTTCAAAAACTATATTCATATTTAGAAATATTGGTGTCATGAACAAACTGAAGTATTCATTTCCAACTCGTATTCTTCGTACCCTGTACTGCTCATTAGTATCACCATATATTAACTATGCAATCCTTATCTGGGGAACACTCACCTTGAAAAAATCATAAAATTGTAGAAATGGGCAATAAGGACTGTCTCTGGTAATCACTCGCGTAGGCATGCGGCTCCACTTTTTGCAAAACATCATATTTTAACTGTAGCATACTCTCGAACTTCGAGTTTTTATGTTTAAATACCACATCAGTGATATACTTATAGTGTTCCATGAATACTTTAATAAGCGTTCTGATAAACACAATTATCAAACAACACTGCCTTCCATTAAAAAAATCATTTACTGATAAAGCTATCCGTACAAATTGTTCCTCTCCTTGGGAATTCATTATCATGTAAAATAAAGAATAAAAATAATATGAAACAATTTCGAAATCAACTTAAGCAAAATATTATTCAAAATTATATGTAAGTTTTTGAACACGTCCCTGTTGTAGTCTTGTTTGAGTAATTGTGCTGTCAGGTGTTTTTTTTTTTTTTTTTTTGGCCTTCCAGTCCTTTCCTCCATAATTGCTCCGTTTTTGGGGGTTGCAAAAAAATGATTTTTCCATAAAACCGACCGGAATAAAATTGTCCACATTTTATTTCAACAATGTCAGTATATTCATAATCTCCTAATTTGAGCAAAATTTCATTGGAAAATTCCTTCAGGAGTAATGTTTTCAATGAAACGGCACGTATATTTTATAGATTTTTTTTCCTGAAATATGGTTGTGATTAGTGTACCTATATATGTAAAGATTATTAAACACTTTGTGCGGGAAAGTGTTTTTTATAAGGCGGGGGGTACCATGGACCCCCCCCCCCCCGTATGCACTTACGGAAGTGCGGGGTACCTTATGCAGTTAAGTGTTAAAGTGTCCTTGATTTGAAGTTTATAAGTGTAGTTACTAACAAGAAAAAGCACACGCCTCTAAAATGGGTACATACCGAGATATGGCGAGTTATTCAAGATGAAAACCGATAGACAAAATATATTCCATATTTAATGTCAAGCCATTAGCTTGTGCAAGCTGCAGATATCATCATAAATAAATAAATGTATTTTATGTCAAAGTACTAACAGATAAGATTACATATCATAATAAAATAGCCATTTCAATTTCTAACTTCATTAAAACAAGTTGGAAGATTAATGCACTTGGCGAATAACGACTAAAATGGATCAATATGTTAAGGTGAAGACCTATCATACAGAAATATTCATGATTATTCAGAGAGTGTTTGACTAGTAAAGAGTGAAAATACCACATGGAGCATATCATGTAAATAATTAGATTAATAATAGATTTAGTTTCAGTAAAGAAATAATTCATTAATACTTTGCTACTTCTTGAAATTGAAAGATGCACCAAAACACACCCAACACATCTGATATAGTTAGTACCAGTATGGTAGATAAAATCCACTGAATATTCAAAGAGAAGCTGATTTGAGACCACATTAATTGGGAAAAATATAAAAAGTATTATATAGTTTGATCTCTTATATTATGCTGGTTAATGCGATTGCAAACTGATTTCACGCCCACGCACAAAATAACTAAGTTGTTAAACTTCGGATTTAAGAACACGACAAGTTGACATAGCAAGTTTTAAATGTGTTACTTCATCCTTTTTATTTAAAATTGTATATTTTCAAGTACCTTATAAGAAGTGCAAAACAAGCAAAAAATAAAGAAACAAATAAAACAAAACAACACAAAAAAAAACAAATAAAATAAAATTAATAAAAAAAAAAACAAGTAAACATTATGTTTACATATTCACTTTATACACAATGTATGTTCAAAATAATGAAAGAGCAATATTTTATAAATGGATATAATGATACTTGAATATAACGTTTATGAATATTAATGGGGTTTAAACATAAAAAACGTTATTTTTGTGATTTTTTCTTTAAAAATTCCTCAGATTTGGTAAAAAATAGACGGAACTCAGCTATTAAAGCATGGTTTTCCACCAAATTTGGTAGTTATGATGCTTGATCAATACCGATATTGATTATAGTAAAATTTAATGAAAAAAATCCATTTAATTATTTTTGCCATAGAAACGTGTGAATTTCTTCAGATTTGGTAAAAAATGACCTAACTCAGCCATCATTCGATCGTTTTCAACCACATTCGGTAGATGTGATACACAATCAATACCAATATCTAATATTTCTAATCATGTTCTGTTGCCACAGTCCTGCGTATAGACTTAACAAAAGTAATTTCAGGACGGTCCTGCGTATAGCCATGGCCTTAATATATACATAAATACATACATACAAAGCAAAAGAGCAGATATGTTTTTGAATTTATAAATAAAAATAACATGGACAAAATTAAATAATTCATTTACTCGTTACATTATTATTGGGACAAGCTGTAAAAAAGTGGTAAAATATTTTATTTCGACTATATGGGTAACAGTGTACATTGCGTGTGTTGCTAGGATGTGGCATTGCTAATGTAATTTTTGACGGAAAACTATCCTGAGGACAAGTAAGAAAATGAACATCAGGAAGCAGCATGATTGGCGTCTGGAAAAGAAGAACTTACAATAATTCAAATTCAAATAAAACTACTAGAGACAGCTGAAAAAACACAACATGATGAAAAGTATGGGTAAAGAAAACGAGGTCGTTACTATCTAATATGAAAGTAATCTCTGTATGATATTATGTTCACTTAAACTTGAACACATCTACCCAATATTAAAACAAATATAATAAATTTAAAAATAATGAAACCTCGCATGGCTGCCCTGGGGGTATCCATGCTTTGCTTAGATTTAGTTTCAGTAAGGATAAAATTCATTAATACTTTATTTCTTCTGCAAATAAAAACGATTGACAAAAACAAAATCCACACATTTATTTTAACAAAGAATAGTTACTCTTATTCATTTGATCTCTTGTATTATGCTGATATTATTCGATTTGGCAAACTGTTTTGGCGCAAACACCCCCACACACAAACACACAATAATGTTTTTTTTCAGTTTCAGATTCACAGCATTGTTTATAATAATAAGTTCTTGATCTTTCTCAAAATTGATTCAAAAGCTCATCAAAGAGATAGCCAAGAGGAAAGTTTTAATTTTCATAGAATTCGCTGTTCAACCTCAAAAAACTTTTGTCTGGATGAGATTTCTTTAAAGTATAAGCAGCCATATTTTTTTTTTAATGAGAAATAAAACCCCTGTATTGACAAACTCATATGTAAACATATTGATAGCGCATTACGACAGTTGACCTAATTTTTACTGCACAATAATTTACGCTGAAGATCAGCTAGATTCCAAAAATAAAGATGTCTCAGGGCGTTGCAACAAACTCATCTATCAATTTATACTTTATTTAAGTTTGTCTGTAAGAAATATAAGGTTGAATAGCTTCATTAAATAAAGAGTCTATAAGAGCGAGTAAAACACTGATCTTTCGACCAAGTTACATGATAAATGATAGCTTACATATTGCAGAATTAGTTTCAAGCATGCAGTAGTGTAAATATATCAACCACAGTGCATGCTATATGATAGTAAACCTTAAATGAAATTCATCCTATTTTTGTCATACAAACAATTTTCACACTTACATTAGAAATAATTCTTTGAAATACGAAAAAATGGATTTATACTTTCTGGATGAAGATATGCAAAATATATATAATTTCAAATAAATTATCCGGAGTCACGCTTTGCCGAAATTTTGGGGACATTATTTTCTGTCTCGTCTTGTCTATAGTGCAGTTGAATAATCTTAACCTCATTAGACTCTATAATTGTACTTGTGTCAAGTTAATAATGTTATTGTACAGCAAGGTTAGAAAAATAAATAATTATTTGAAATATTCGCTAACTTATATTACCAAAATGGAGTCACTAAGTATGAGTATGTGCAGAAAAATACCTAGGAAATTGTATAAGGCCTGACGTGTATGCAGGAGCTTCCGAAAACAATAGCAATTGTTTGCGAAATCATTTCATGGTGCAAAGGTTAGCCTTTTAGTAATGCTAATCATACAACCAATTTTTTGTACAAAATGGTCGATTGTTTAAAAGATTATTTAAGGATCTGAAAATGATCTATGCATTTTGCTTATCTGTTGCCCCCCCCCCCTTTAACATTTACACATTGATTGACAATCCTGTATTATCGTATTGTTAGCGCGTTTCAGATTATAGTGAATATTAAGTATTGTTGTTGTTATTGTTGTTGTTGTTTTTGGTTTTTTTAATTATTAAAGGGTGTCCAAAAATTAACTAAGCAATTTAAATGCTTATAACTTCAAAACCAACTATAGACATATGTTTTGATAGAGGAGACTTGTAGAATTATTTTGGTACCAAACATGATGCAATTACCATTTTTGAAATTCAATTTCAACGTAAATTACGTCAAACGTAAAGAGCGCACTTTCATAATGAGAAAAAAATAAATGTGCGACTCATATGTAAGTAAGGGATCAATGTTTGAAGACAAGGGAAGCATTCATCAATATTTTAATGAACTAAACAGCATAACAGCTTTTACAATGTTAATACGAAGATGTTTGATTTTGGATTTGTCTTAATAATTACATATAGTGCTCTTTAAGATATTTTTCATTTGTCAAAGCGTACCTCTAGTATTATGTTACACCGTAACAAACATTTAAAGTTACACTAACAAGGAAGATGTTTGATTTTGGATTTGTCTTAATAATTACATATAGTGCTCTTTAAGATATTTTTCATTTGTCAAAGCGTACCTCTAGTATTATGCTTATCTTTAAATGATGCACAACAAAATTACACCGTAACAAACATTTAAAGTTACACTAACAAGGAACATTTTAAATTACCATCTTCTTATCAAGATTAGGCTGCCAAGTATTTCAGACTATGTTCTAGATGGCCTCCTTACAGAATTCAACATTTTTGTACTCTAACGACAAAGTTCTGGACGTTTGTGCATGTGTTCTTTCTGATATTCCTGTTTTCACTGAAAAATGTTCTGTTTCAAGTCAGGAAGAGTCCATGGTGTTGAGATGTACTGGCCTTCATATAGCCCAAAAAAATAATCGGCATACTTAAATCATGAGTGTAAAAGGGCTATTTTTCTTCTTGGGCAATATGGTTCTTCATGAAAATGTTAACTAATAAAGCCATTCTAAACTGTTTAGCTGTATCAGGCGTCATGTCGTCAAGGTGAACTGACAGAAGAGTGTCAACAATGTATGGTACAGTGGCTCAACCACTTTGAACATTCAGACCTTCATGCTCTCTTATGAGATTTCTAATTGCATAATGTTTGGTACCAAAATAATTCTACAAGTCTCCTCTATCAATATATATTTCTAGATTTGTAATACTATTTTTAGTTTTAAAGATATTAACATTTGAAAAGTTAATCTATCAATGTGTAAGCACTGGACATCGCTTGCTATTAATGTCAATCATCCTCAGTGGGAGCGTGTATTACTAGTTGTGTTGGGTAGAGTTACCTATTGTAGAAAAGGTGGTAGTATTCTAATAGTCTGGGGAAAGCCAGTGGTTGTATTTCAAGATTTAATAGTGAATATTTAAACGAAACGTGTCGTTGAGCATTTAGCTCAACCACACATAGGTCTACAAGGAATGGCAATCCCAGGGCTATGAATATCAAATGATTACTTATTTAGCTTAACAAAATCTCTCACCTGCTTCTACTCAATGTGCATTATTAATTGGTGAAATAGAAGAAATAATTGGTGAAGTAAAAACATCCATATATGTTATTTTAGAATTGAAATATGCACGAATCTGTCGTTTGTACCCGCTGTTACAGGTCACTTTTCTATTTAAATTCCTTACCACAGTTTACATGAAACGCTTGTCCAAGTAGATAAAGGTAATCTCTATACATGATATTACGTTAAATTAAACTTAACTACATCCTCAATATGAAAACAATTTAAACATATGAGAGAATGCGGGGTATACCACGGGGGTGTCCATGCTTTGCCTTAAACGTTAGATTTAGTTTCAGTTAAGATAGAATTCAATAGTACTTTACTGCTTCTGCAAATATTAACAAATGACCAAAACAAAATTCACCCATTTATTTTAGTTTCTACCAACCTGGTGAAAGTTAATTGAGCGGAAATTGATTTAGAGCTAAGGGCTAAATGAATTCGAAAATTTGCTGAGGGCTAAATGAATTCGAAAAATTGCTGAGGGCTAAATGAATTCGAAAAATGGGAAAAGGCATAGTTACTATAACTTATTTGATCTTTTGAATCATGCTGATATTGGCACCAACATAATGATAATAATAATAATAATAATAATAATAATAATAAAACCATATTTGTGACCGCAAATAACATAAAAACATCACAAAGCGCTATGAAAACAAAAGGAAAAGAACAAAATGGAGAAGAACACAATTACACAGTGTAGGCAGATTTGAAGAGGAATGTTTTAAGGTGACCCTTGAATTGATTAATGGTTGGCAAGCTACGGACATGGGATGGGAGGGCATTCCATAGCATTTGGGCCGCGACAGTGAACGAACGCTCACCATAGGTCTTGGTGCGTGGGTTAATGACCATGAGATTATTATGTGGTCGTACACTGTCAGCCCCAAAGGCTCCTAGGTTGTACAAAGGGCCTAATAAGCTCAGTTACGTAAGATGGTGCAATGCCATGGAATGTTTTGTATGTAAGAAGAAGAATTTTTGTAATTTATTCTTTGTTCAATTCGTAGCCAATGCAGCTGGTCACGGAGGATTGGGGTTATGTGGTCACGTTTCCTAATGAGTGAGATTAAACGAGCAGCCATATTCTGAACTCTTTGGATTGTGTTAATTTCTTTTTGAGGAAGACCGAATAGAAGTGAGTTGCAATTATCAATCCTGCTGATTACAAATGTCTGGATGAGTTTTTGAGTGGTGGGAGGATCAAGGAATTTCCGTAACTTGCCAATTTTGCTCAGAGCAAAGGTAGCAGACCGACACAGATTATTGACATGTTGGTTCATTGTGAGATGTTCATCAAATATAACACCGACATCTTGAACATGGTTAGTGGCTTCAACAGAGGACTCACAAACTTGTATTGAGGGGAACTGCCTATAGGAGAAGCGAACCGAGATGTAAACCGAATAACTTCTGTCTATTACATACAAAGATAAAGTGGTTAACTTCAGATTTTCAGCATTGTAAGTACACCATCCTCCTCAAAACTGATTTAAAAAGACAGGGCCAAGAAAAAAGTTCGTGTATTTCAATTTATTAGGGAAAAATTTTCTTATGATTCTGGTAAAATTCTGATTCTGCATCAGAACAATCGGAACACGTCAAGAGAGTAATGAATCTGTTACAGGATTTAATAGTGAATAATTTAGATGGAACGTGTCGTTGAGAATCTACCTTAACCACATTTTAAGCTGCCTACTTTACAAAGGTGCATACTTTACATTAGACACCTTAAGTTTTTCTTCCGTTCACCTAAACATTAACGTAAGACGACATTTAACCCTTTTGGACCAGTCACAGGAATTATAGATTACGCTTTCCGTAATGGTTTGCATGAACACCTACATTGTCCACTATATTAGCAGTATTATGGTGACTTTAATGACAAGTTTCAAAACGTATTTTACATTGAAACAAAAAATATGCAATCATCGTATTTTGCTGATTAAAAAATATTGATGTCTTTTGGCAAAAGTCAATTGTCTGACAATTTTAACCAGGTTGAAGAAGATGACCTTTTAAGTTGTATTTCTAAAAAATCTACATTTTAACACGTTATCTTACCATTTTCGGGAGATAAACCAACAATAACAAAAAGAACATCGTTACGATTGTTCACTTCACATATCATTAGAAGAGAGTCATTTTAAATATGAGTAAATTTAAAGGTGCAAAAAAAAACCTACTGTGATTTTTGTTCCTAGTCTGTGTTAGTTAATCAAACTACCTTTTCATGATATGGCTTCTGTTTTTATACATTACAGATTGTCTGACAACAGCTTATATTTTGATCACAAAATCCTGATTTTATTCCAACACAGGTGAGGTATTATATTATGTAAATCGTAATGCAAAGTTAAAATTTCATTGAAAAGAACTATGATAATAGTTTCATCAAGGGTACACATTTACTTCAGATCATGTTAGATATTGTTGACATTGTTTAAATTTTTCTCGCTTTTTTTCTACCTACATGTTTTTATTTAAATAGTTATATAACCTACCAGTAGTTGTCCGTGATTTTGTGGAATAACGGAGACATTTGTAATTCTTTACCCACTTTCTTTGTTTGTCTACGTAGGCAAAACATGGTGTAAAAATAGTGTTCTAGTTTCAAATCTTATGAATATCTTGTTTCGATACCTGTAATGGGCAAACAAATTTATTTTTGATGACAACGTTTCTCTTTAATATGCAGGGTGTATCTAAAAGAAGTTTACAGTTATTTATTAAAGCGCCTCTATTTCAAAAAGTATGATACATTCTGTAAATTTAATTTTGACTGAAGTTAACATTTTTTAGCTAAAAAGAAGATCAAATAAGACGAAACAAATAATTTCTGACGTTTGGAGGCTAAATCCTGTCCTTTTTTGCCTTGTAAATACAGTTTAAGTGTTGGATAAACTTTTGATATTTGATCATTGTTTGACATTTTTATCACACTTCATTTACAAGGCTATTACACTGTCCACACAAAAGTAAACAATGTTCCTATACTTAAATTCACCACTGTTGTGCCATCAGTAATGATTTCCAAACATCACTTGGTTTGATGCCCTAAAGTATCGTTCATAACGGGTAGTTAAAGCTAAAGACAATAACGAATTGATCGACATCTTTTGATCAATGTTTAACCCTTGTCTTCCTAAGGGGTGGGGGTGGGGGGGGCTAAAACGGGGTGTGAGGGGGTGGGTGTGGGGTGTGTGTGTGTGTGTGGGGGGCCTAACGGATGATCGCCGATTGCATCAAAACGCAAAACAAAGCGACCCTGAGCATATGGGTAATTGTTTTTACATCCTGTGCGGTTATTTTGACGAAAACAAAATTGGAGTACCACCTAAGGTGGGGTTATGCTAGGCCGTCAAAGTAGGCGGGTAGGGGGAGGGGGGGGGGTGATTGCTACCTTGGAGAAATTTAAATCGCCATTTTGAAAAAATATCTGCATGCTATGGACTTGAAACTTACAGGACATGTTAGAATTGTTGATTCCTTCATTTATTACCAAAAAACCTGGCGAAAATGGGGCATTTAGAACTTTTATGGCGATTTTTTGAAAAAGTGACAAATTTTGCCAAAAGCCGATATACTATGTGACGTCATAATTACGTAACGCCTCGACCGATTTTCGTGATCTTGGTATCAATGGAAAGAGGGGAATAAACAAACAATATAACTTTGGGGGTCCCAAATTTAAAATCATATGGGGTGGTAACCATCCAACCCTCAGGAAGACGTGTTGCAGAAAAAGGCTTAGGAAGACGAGGGTTGTTCAATTTAAAGCAAATTGCAATAAAGTGTCCGACTTTGTTAACAGAGCCCTAATCTAACAAACAGGTAATGTTAAAGTTCTCTAGTCTTTTTAAAAGGGGGTAAATCATAAGGATATGTCGTTATTTTTATTGACTTTGCGCAACCGGTTTTATTTACAATTTACAAAGTTGACAATACTTTTTGAATCGGTTACCACACACCTGTTATTTGTATAACAGTATAGAAAGACAATGATCTATTTAAATTTTTTGAAATAGAGGCACAAACTGTAAACTTCTTTTTGATACATCATGTATATTGAACTATCTCTAGGAGCTTTGTTTGACCTTTTATCTGAAAAATCAAACTGAAGTGCCAATTTAGGATTAAAAAACACTGGATAGTCACACCACCATCACATAATGATATATTGCAAATTAATTATCTCTCAATTTGAGCCATTTCTGTGTATTTTTTCACTTTTTTGGGATCACTTTATATTTAAGCTTTGTTTAGAGGATGTCAGTATTTTTTCAATCTTAAGTAGAATCTAGGCTAATCCCTTCATTACATTTTTAAGCCTAGATACAAAAAAAATCAAAATTCTAAATATCTAGGCAAAGCAATGGAATACAAAAAAGACAGACGTATCAAACGACCAATCGTGTATAATATTCAAAAGTTGACTTTTTGAGCATGCTGTTTAGGATATCTATAATTTACCGAAGAAAATATACTTATTCTACATGAAAATATTTTATTTAGATTGAAAAATATGTTCATACCCACAAAAAGCAAGATATCGAAAAAAACAAATGTAAGTCGTCCCTAAAATGTGAATAAAGTAATAAGTGTTGTCAAAGTATTCAAAGTATACCTTTAACAACTATTTCCCTGTGGAGTCCGTGAGTGAGGATTTCCAGTTGAATGAAGAAAACACGTAAATACATCAAGAATGACTTTGTAGGAGTCAATCCTCTAATCTTCTTTGACTTTGGTAAATCCCAATGAAACATCGCCAAAACATTGTATCATCAATACTGTATGGCTCGTGTTTAGATGTTGACAAGTTACTGCAATAGAAAAAAGTAATACTATAAAGATTTTTTTCAATGCAATCTGATGCGTCTCAAATGTAAATCGAATTTACAATGTTAGAAATAATAAGTAAAATCAGTTGGCATTTCACCATGAAAACTTTACATTTAGTTAAAATGTCATTAAGAAACTTGATTTTGTGATTTTTTAATAAGCTTAATACATTGACAGTGGTCTTTAACATCTTATTTGTCCTACACATTTGTAAACAGTTCCTTACATCACAATCTATAAACTATTTTTCACAAGAGTATCTGCCTATGTATTTTGTTTTAATTTTTTTTGTAACAATGCTCAAAGGATAAATTCTGATCTTATACGAAATTTCAAAACCTATAGCAAATGAATCATAATATTTTAAAGCACATATCTGTTTTTGTCATTTTGTATTACCGTTTTTCAAATTAACGATTGCAGAATAGTTCATCGATCTGACATGACCACGTTACCACAGTAGTAGGCCTACTCTAAGTTTAAGAATCATTTTTTTTTATGGATTAACACCTTTTCAGGAAAGCAGATACTAAACGACAACCACAATAACAACAACAACAATAGCAACAACAGAACACATAGAATGTTAATAAACCTGATTAAAACTTAAGATAGTCTAACATACTAAACTCCCTTCATCGTCCTGGTTTTAGAACATTGCATTAGACCAGTAACATG
>JXSR01S000268.1:78839-91650 GCA_000969725.1 Ophiothrix spiculata
ACCCACATGGAGCCCCCAAAGGTGTTAAGACACCAATGGGAAACCCAGCCAAATTTGGGGCTGGTAAGGGTAAATTTCAGCTCCTCGGCAGTACTACTTAAACCTGCCTCCCCTTGTCTTTAATACCTACAACCTAAGGGTTGATCCCTATGTTAACACAAAGGCAAAAGATCAACTCGTTTGAATGAAGTAGTGTTGCGCACTCCGGTAATACGCGTTTCACTTAATGGATAAGCATAAAAATATGTTAACTTCATCTCAAATTTGTCCTCAAACTAACAAGTTTGCAAAAAAAATATATTTCTATTGTAATCAATGATTGTTTTTATATCAAATTGAGGTAGATTTAAGTCAACTAGAGTAAACTGACTTTCAATTTTTCTCTGGAGCTTGGTTTAATAAGGGCTACAATATGCTCTTTATAATGAACCCGAGGTATTATGGTTTAAAAACATGAGGCTGCTCTTAAAGAGTTATATAATGCAGTAATATATACTGCCCTGGTTTTACATTGCAATATTGAAAGCTGATTACAGTCTTCCTCTGCTTTTTTGTGCATTGTTTTGAATGCGGTAACACGCGTTTCATCGGTAACACGCGTTACAGTTTTTGATAGCTCACTGTGAAGTACAGGATAAGACTTATACTAATTGTTCACTGTTTTTACACAAAGCCTAACTAGTAGGGGATAAATTTTAATTGGCATCAATAGAAACCAGGTTATTGAGCAAATATATTAATAATAGTCCGTTTTGGTAACACGCGTTACATTTTTTGAAAGGCCTGTCATCCATGTACCGATGCAATTATATGTTGGGTTATATTAACAATTTGAATGTTGTTTCTGAAAGACCAGTTGTCATGCTTACTTGATCCATATATGTTTTGAAAATAGGTAAGTCTTACTCTTTTTACAACCAATTGCTAAAACCGTTAAAAACACACTATTTTCCTCATGTAAAGTGCACTGTAGGAAAATATTCAAACAGCTTAACATTTTATCCAGGTACTTGCATGCATTTGGAATAATTTTAAGATAGATATTCAGTCATTTAAGTAATTTCATTTTTTTGTGATCTGTCCATCTTTTCATGGAAATGCCATATCAGACAAAATGTGGATAATGTAGATATATTACTAAAAACAGGCAATTCACAGCTGAAACAGGGCGATCTCAAAGTCGTGATTCACGTCCGGGTTTTCAGGCAAAACAACGCGGGTTTGTTACATTATCATTCAAAATCAACACCATATATTTATTAAAATATTATTGTCAAAATGTGACAACAATTGAACTGTTCTAACATCATGAAATTATTAGGTTTCGGCGAAAAAGGCGTCAACTTTTCAAAGAAGTCTATTGACGTCATTTTGACCTTGATAATGGACGTGAAATCACTAGTTAAGATTCATGTATAAACTAGATACTCTATTCGATATGTACGTCAAGAGTTGTGATATTCTAATATGTGTAAGTAGGTAAAAACTCGCATGAAAATGACGTTCAGCCGAGCGAGACGATTTAGGGACTGTAGCCTAAATTGACATACACTTTAAAAAGAAAAAAGAAAAGAACACCATCTGCATTTTCTATGTAACTATTAAGTTTGTTTTTTCACGTCATTATTCCAGAAACGTAAAAATTGTTTAATTGAATTAAATTAGACAGGTGTCTTAAATTGCTATTTGCAACTATTTCTCGTCAATGTGCGTCTAGCGCTAATTTGTAAATCTTTAAAATCCGTAAAATAATGTGTTTCTACAAACGATACATGTATTATTATATACAAAAGAATTGTCAGCCAAGCGGTTTTCTCATTTAGTATATAGAACATTTATTTTGTAAAAAAAAAATCAATTTTAAAGCAAATTGCCAAAAATAATATTTTTAAACAGAGAATAGGTTTTAATGGGGTAGAAACGGTTGAATTGGTCAACCGCACAATATGCATGGCCTTAACATTACTAATGCTGGAGGAGCGAGAGATATTTATGTACTATACTACACCGCCCTGGAAGCTTCTCCCGATATTTCTCTACACTTGTTAATTTTCCTCTAATATCTCGTGACCTGTGCCCTATTGAGACCTTTGCTCTATCGAACATTACCCGGGTACAGAGGGGAACTCCCACTTTCAAGTCCTCACTGGCTGAATGTGTATCAACTTTCAAGTTCTGCCTTGCTGTTCCATTGTGATTTTAAACAGTATCAGAGTTTAAGTACAATTTAAAAAGGCTACAGGTCTTTTTCGCGAGCGATACTGCGGAACGTCATATTTACTGCAAGCTTTTGCCTACTTACTCATGTCAGAATATCACAATTTTTTGCGTACATACGGAATAGAGTATTTAGTTTATGCATGAATTTTCACGTCTATAATCAAGCTCAAAATGGCGTCACCAGACTACTCTTCCGCCGATTCGATTATTTTCAAATTTTGACAGATTGTGGGCTTAATACTTATTATTGAATTATCAGTAATATTGTATGATAATGTAATAAATTCGCGTTGTTTTGACTAAACAAAAACCGTAAACCACGGCTCAGATATCTCCCGTATGAGCTCTGTATTGCATGTTTTTAATGTCTACATTATGTACATTTTGTCGAATATTAGCATTTGTATACTTTTCTTGCTAATTGGGCATTCAATCGAGGCCAAAATGGCACTTTTTAAGTCAATAAAAGAAAAATACGGCATTCTAATGCTTAAGTTTAAGATTTCACTTCACTACCACAATGCTGTTCATCTAGCTCAGCGGTTATTCACTCGCTTCGTAATGCATGGCTAATCCGTTCCATAAACTATGGTTCGAGTCCCCACAAATGCAGCATTTCTTTCTTTCATGGTTATAGAGATGGAGAGTATTTACCCTTAATGAATATAAATAAAACTATGTAAACATCCTCGGTAATTTCCTGAAGTCAACTGGGAAGTTTGTTGAACACGTGGAGATCATTTCTAGTTGTTAACATGACAGGGTTGTGTAGCCTTGAACTTATATGTGAATCTTGTCTGTCACGCCTAATTCAATCTTGTACACAGAAAACATCTGAGACAGAAGACAAATTGATGGGCCCTACTCGGTCAATGATCTAGATGCATAGAACGAAAGTCTGCATATTGTTACAATGGAGAAACAAATTGATTCAAACGTTTTTCGGCAAATGTTAAAATAACAAAAACACCAAATCCATTACTTAAATTACATCCTGTATATACTCTATTTACAAAGGACGTATCGTTGGGAAAGTGTAACGGACACTAAATGTGATCTTAAAGCTGTCAATTTCCTGTTAAAAGACAGGCTTTGGGGTGTTGGTTCTCTCAACAAATGTTGACCATCGATGATGGTAAAATGCATACGTAATACAGTAATATTCATTGTCAGTGGCAGGTGACAGCAGGAAATTCACTCTCATTGAAGTAACTTTTAAAAAAAACGATAAGCAATTTCAAAAAAATTATCAAATTGATAGACGGCGGTTATGATTAATAGAACGTTACGAGTATCTTAAAAAGATTAACTGATTTTGAAAACATTTGATATGCTTAGGTAAATTCATTAAAAATGCCATATGTTAATACCAGTATTAAGAAAGGTATATTTGAAACAAAGGTTTTGATGGCATCATAAATTAACTGTTAGAAATTTTCCTCAGAGCACGTTTTTGCAATTTGCTTATTTAAACAAATTTTGTTTCCGTTTCCATATAGACGTAGACCATATTTCAAGTATGGTTAAATTAATGTTCAGTGCAGTAGTATAGTTAATACGACGCTTGTCCATGTAGAAACAACTTTACTTTATAAAAAAAAAACACGTCAAAATATGTTAGCACACAATTTATACACCTTAGGAACATGTTTTCCAATATTAAATTGTAATCTTTTGTGATGCCAGGAAATTAAGCTTCGTTGTCATGTGCAAGTTTGCACTCTGAGTTTTCTTGTTTCTTTTCTTTTTTTATATCAGTACAAACTTTTGCCAACCTTAAGCTCATAAGGGAAAATACCACAAGATATGAAAGATATATTACAAAATTAAAGACAAAGGCTTAGCAATATAATATTGATATGATTATCATAAAGACATATCGTTAACGTTTTTAAAAAGATAAATAAAAAAAGTATTTAAATTTCATCATTCTTTTACTGAAAAACGACTTTTTTATATATTTAAATTATTGACTTGATTTTATTCTAAGGAAAATATGAAGGAACAATTAACATTTTTGCGTTGTTACTTTGTTTACAGTTGTTACATCTAAATTTTCTAGTTCCTTTTTATTACTTTTGAGCATTTTTTAATTTCACATTGATATGCAAGTGTTGTGTTAGTGTAATATTTACAATAACTTTTCCGCAATATCATTATTATATTATAAGAAATGATTTCATTGTACTGTAACATCTCTAGACAAGTAATATTTGTTGCAAAACAAATCAATAAATTGTTAAAACCCTGTACAAATGGACACAACTTGTGTTGAATAACCGTCCGCATATACACAACTTAAATAGGAAAGGTTACAGTAAAGAGGACAGTGCTTGTATTTTCTGGAGACGGGGAAGAAACATCTTATAACAGCT
This sequence comes from Ophiothrix spiculata, assembly GCA_000969725.1. NCBI lineage: Eukaryota > Metazoa > Echinodermata > Ophiuroidea > Amphilepidida > Ophiotrichidae > Ophiothrix > Ophiothrix spiculata. The sequence goes on from JXSR01S000268.1 coordinate 83,435, forward strand.
TGCATTACTCCTTGGACACGAGGTAAACATTTTGCGTTATTTCAACTCTAATTGTCAAATAACCTTTAAAACTGTCGTTTGGAAAGATGTTAGTTTAAGAGAATTGTGTGTCAAAGGATCATGATAAAACAGATGGCTAAATTGCTAATTGAGGACAAGTGTTTATCAACCCACGATAATGTCTCATTTTTATGACACTTAAAATATATAAGATACATGTCTGGAACAGATTATATACGGGGTGTCCCAATAGAAACGCAACAAACTTTGACATTTTCTCTTGAGAGAACAGAGCACAATTATTGTGAGCAAACATTATAATGGAATAGACAATTGGCTTTTACAAGATTTTTGTTTAGTTTAATTTAGATATCTGAATCAAAAGTTATTGTACATGTTGTAAAGACCCGAAAAATCTTGATGGTCTGATTTGTTAATTTTGTAAAGATTCGTAATGGGGCACACGTTGAATGAGAATTGCTAATCCATCACATGATTAGGAGAAGCATCCCTTGAATCCAATTTATGACATAAGGGCCCGATTTAATGAGGATCTGCTGGTATTAAGCAGGTTGTTGCGTCAGGTTGAGTTAACCTGTTACGTTCGCTTGACGGGACAGATGAATCACTAACTTACTTTAGTGTTTAAACTCCTTTGTCTTCATTTTTTTCCTTGGTTTCTGTTAAAGACTGTGAATAACAGTATGATTGTCATCTTTCATTAGAATACTTTTTTGGTAGACATTGTATCCTAAATTACCCGATTGTCTCACCAGAAGTAACAGATTCAAGGAATATGAGAGTATCAGGAAGATTCGAATTTTAATTTGAAAATTTTGACATATTTCACTTAAAGAAAAACTTAAAATATCACTTGATGTTAGGTACAGTTTAGGTAAGATTTGTTTTAATCGAGTTTGCTATAGTTGGTTGTAGAATACTGCCATATTCTCCTCATTTCAATTTTACATTTCTTTTGCTTGAAGTCTAATTTCACAAATCGGACCAAAGTAGATTCAAAGGGCTTTCTTAATTTTTTCATATCTTTGGACTGGAGAGGTAAAATTAACCGGGACAAAAAGCATGTTGTAGAGTAATTACTCCACATAAAAAAATATTTATCAAGACTTAATCTTTTGACAACCATTTTTAATATTTTTTTTATTTGCTCGTTACATTAATATCGGGACAAGCTGTACTTTGTGACCCACCGCATCAAAAGATACATGTTTGCGGGACAATCAATCAGTTAGTCAATTGATTAATTAAAGACACACTTGATATTCACTAATAAGTCATGTAATTTATCATTAATCAATTATAGATTAATAACTGCGTATTATTTTTTAAGTTGGAGTTGTCCGCACTCACGAGGCGCAGCCGAGTGAGTTGGACAACTTTGACTTCAGCACAAGGTGCATTATTTTTGTACAATATCACGAGCGCCAAGTAAAGAGCAGTTATTAATCTAATTCATAAACGACAATGATTAGAATAAAACTGCAAAAAAATTAAACGGCTAATTATTTTAAATTGTGTTTGCTATTTCAATAAAACAGTAAAAATACAACCATCTATCGTCCAATGTTAATCATTGTAATTTAGATTTACCTTTCTTTTAAAATGAAACTTGCCGTACAAGCGCGAACATGTTGCGCGTACGCGACATGGAATCGTTCAACGCACTACGCGATACGCAGCGTGCAACTAGACGAGATTAATGAATGCGTAAAGGTTACCAACTGTCCAATTAGATTTACAATTTCAACGCGTACTTAACGCAGAGTGTATGAATTAACTAATAATTAACTGATTACAAAACGAATATTTATAGATGGAAACCTATTTTTTAAACACCAAAAATTGTTTTACATCATTTCAAAGACATTTACAGCATTATTTCATGAAATATGAAAAAATCATTCTGCATGACTAATTTTTAATTAGTCAAATAAAACATTTTAACGTTTTCAGTGCATTAAAAAGCAAATTAAGAACAAAATTATAAAGATTTCAATGGAAACAGTCCAATTTAACCCACCTTGCTCCTTAATCATACGTGGTCTTTCGCTCTATGGGTGTCTGTGTATTTTAAGCATCTCTGTGTAATTTAAGCGGTAAATTTACATGTTTCAAATTTAGAAAATATATGAGTGTAATATAATATCATTTCAAAACCGCATTTTTCACATTGCCGAAAAAAAATATACATATTCAAGAACAAAGTAATTTAGCAGTTAAAACAAAACCTAGGTCAATACCGGACAAAGCAAGGTGGTAAATTAAAGGAATAAATCTTAAGAATCCAATACTAAACAAAGAAGCTATGTGCTTTTAATATAAATTGTCGACTGGTGCGGTGGCCAAGTGTTTTAAGTCATTTGACTAGAATTCTACATGTATTACAAAATTGCTGGCGTGTTTTAGAGCCCGTCGCGGAGTTGGGATATTTTTCTCTCGTAAAAAGAAAATGAAAAATGAATGAAAATAAAATAAAAATGTTTCGAAAAAAATCAATTCATAACATCCTTGGGCAAAAATATTAGACAAAAATAATTGTTTAAAATGTGACCCGCCCTGGATTTGTTTTGTCATCTTGAAAGTACCATAATTCCGAGTTCCTGCGCTAACTAACCATATTACTAAGTTGTGCGCATGACGTCAACTGCGCAAAACGTAGAAATATGGTCGCCCAATCAGAAAAACCCGGATTTTAGGTACTCTTAAGAAGCATCATTGAGCATACGAAAGAGGTCTATTGCCTGAATTCAAAGTAGCAATAATGTATTTTTTAGATTATCATACTATTATCAAGGGCAAATTTTAGATGTCGACATTTCTATAAGTGAATTTCACAAAGAGAATATATAAAATGGTAAAAATAAAGTTAAGTTAATTGAAAAAAAAATCTATCTTGAACAGTGATTTTTTTTTTCCATTTCGTTATACAAGAAATCCTGTTCATGTAAATGTTCAAGGTCAAAATCGCGTCAACAGATTACTTCGAAAAAGTTGACGCTTTTTTCGCCGAAACCTCATACTTTATTTAGACAATTCGATTGTTTTCAAATTCTGACAGATTGTCTGACTACCGGTAATATTTAATAAATATGTGGTGTTGATTTTGAATGATTTATGTAATAAAATCGCGTTGCTTACCTGAAAAACAGACGTGAACTACGGCTCTAAGATCTCCCCGTTTGAGGTATGTATTGCCTGTTTTTAATATCTACATTATTTTCATTTTTGTCATATATTAGCATTCGTATAATTTACATTGAGCATTCCATTGAGGCAAAATCACATATTTTATGTAAATAAAAGAAAAATACGGCATTTTAATATTTATGTTTAATATTTCAATTCACAACCTAAAATGCTGCTCAGCTAGCTTAGTGGTTATTTACTAGCTCCATAATGTATGGCTAATCCGCGCCATATACCATGGTCCGAGTTCCAAACTATGCAGAAGACTTTTTCTTTTTTCATGGTTAAAATATAGTTAGGGTTCACATTTTTCTCAGCAGATGGAAAATATTTACTCTTAACCCTTATCATACTAAGCTATTTTTGTAACACGTCCTCCAAAAGGGGGTGTTTGCAACCCCCCCCTAATTTTTTAGAACGGAACCCTTTATGAACTTGATTTTGCTATTAATAGATAGGTATGACCCTCCCTTATCCAACGATACAAAGAGCATCAAAATCGGTCAAGACGTTACGTAATTATGACGTCATAAATTAGTTTCGGATTGGAAAATCAGGCAAAATTCCATTATAGCAAAAATGGCCACCAAACCAAAATGTTGCTATACAAGTTCTAAATAACGGTTTTTCGTCCGGTATTTTGCTAATTATAATGGGAAATGATGATTCTAACATGTCTTGTAAGTTTGAGTCTTACAGCGTGCATTAATTTTTCAAAATCGTTTTTTCATCAAAATGACCGCAAAGGATATAAAAGAGATTACCCAAATGCCTGGGGCCGTTTGCCTGTGCGTTTTTATGGCGCGGGGAAAAACCTTCGGGGGTGGTTGCAACAACCCCCCCCCCCTCCCCCTTCCGAGGAAAAGGGTTAATGAATAAATAAAAGTAAACATAAGGCAACTGGGAAGTTTCTTGAACATATTGGTATCGTTTCTAGTTGTTAACATGGCAGGGGGGTGTAGCCTTGACTAGAAACGATTGAACTTATATGTGAATCTTGCCTGTCACGCCTAATTCAATATTGCATACAGAAAACATCTGAGACAGAAGATAAATTGATGGACCTTACTCGGTCAAAGATCTAGATACATAGAACGAAACTCCGCGTATTGTTAAAATGAAGAAACAAATTGATTCAAACGTTTTTAAGCAAATGTTAAAATAACAAAAACACCAAACCCATTACTTAAATTACATCCTGTATAATCTATTTACAAAGGACGTATCGTTGGGGAAGAGTAGCGGACACTAAACAGAAGCTGTCAATTTCCGTTAAAATACAGGCTTTAGGGTTTTGGTTCTCTCTACTAACGTTGACCAAAATGATAAAGGGTAGTTCTGATACATTGAACGTTAAGAGTTTCTTAATACAAGATTAATTGTTATTTTAACATTTCATATGCTTGTACATCATTCCATATGGTTGGACCTGTAATAAAAATAGTAGTTTACTTGAAACATTTGTAACTTATCTTATTTACTTCTAGTATTACAGCTGTGGTTTGATTGATGGTAAGTAAAACGCCCAATAAAAGACTGCGAAATTTGGAATACGTCCCACAGATACGCCTGTATGTGAAACACTTGGGCGAATACGTGACGCGGATACGTCACTATGTGAAATGGTAAATACTTAGAAATACAGATACGACGATCTGGGCTTGCACATTATAGATTTTCGTCAAATACGTATGTATGTGATATCGTGAAATCATTGAAATGACACATGCGTCAACATTAGTTAATTAATATCTCATTAATTTATCAATTTTACATTTTGAAATGTATGTCACATAGAGAGGACATTCAAATAACCATATGTGCCAAATTTCACAAAAATCTCAAAATATCAGATACGCCAGTATGTGATGTGGCCGACGATATCATTAACGGTTTTAAAAAGATAAAAACAAAACTATGAAGAATAATTGATAAGATTAGTAGACCGTGTTCTCGTGGGGTGTTCTAATTTCAAATATTCGAATTTTATATGTGTGTTATTATCCGTGTATTTAAATTTCATCGTTCTGTTGCTAAAAACGACTTTGTACTTCAACTATTTATTTAATTTCAGGCAGCGTTTCCTAAATGATAATATGAAGATACATCGAACCAACTTTACGTTGTTGCTTTGTTTACAGTAACTATTTTTGAGCACTTTTAGTTTCACATAGATATGCAGGTTCTGTGCTTGCGTAAAATTTACAATATCTTTTGCGCAATAGCATTATTACATTATAAGAAATGATTTTATAGTGCTGTAACATCTCTATACGAGTAATTGTTGCAAAACAAGTCGATAAACTTTTAAAACACTGTATAAATGGATACAACTTGTGTTGAATAAACGTCCGCATATACACGACTTAAATAGAAAAGGTTACAGTAAAGAGGACAGTGCCTGAATTTTCTGGAGACGGGGAAGACACATTTTATCGATGACTAACGAATTGAATTACATCTTGGACACGAGGTAAACATTTTCCGCTCTTTCAACTTTAATAGTCAAATTACCTTTAAAACTGGCGTTTGTAATGGTGTTAGTTTAAAACCATCATGTGTCAAAAGATCATGATAAAAGAAGATGGCTAAATTGCTAATTGATGTCAAGTGTTTGTCAACCCACGACATTGTCTCATTTTATGGCACTTAAAACGATACATGTCTGGAACAGATTATATACTTTGTTGCTGCCACATCGAAAGATACATGTTTGCGGGATAGTCAATTTTGAGATATTAGCGATTGAAGTTAATGAAAAAAGGTCAATTTTGAGATATGGCTAAATTGTTATTCCTACATATGTACAATAAATTAATTCGCTAAGTTTGAAAAACTATTATGATCTTGTATAACCATGTAAGATCTAGGTGTGGTTAAAACTGTTATAAAATGTTATGGCTTCAATTGACATCAAATATAAAACTTGTTTTTCTGTGATGCATGGTACCTACATCTGTGAAAGGGTTACTATACAGAATTCGGATATACTCTCTATGTTATAAAGGTTTAAAAATACGGCTTATGTTAGAACGAAGACAGAAGTCCAAAATCAAAAACTATGGAACTAGTTTTTACTGTACACAAGAAAATGTGTAATGACTTTTTATATGTTTTTTTCGTAATGATGATAGTAAATCAATTACCATACTATTATTGCACCATTTATTTTTAGATACCAGAGTCCATATGATGACTTAATATGAGGCAGATTTACAAAGTGCATTCTTTTTATATTATCACTTCCAAATGTGATCAGGATATTAATCATTGTCATTATCGTATCATGTTGCATAAATGTCCGTTGTTAATGCAAAGCTCTAATTCAATTTGGGTCAAATACGTCGACGCCATTGTTATTAGTACGATAATGGATAGAAAATATAACGAAGTGTTCTCATGTTTCCAACAAGTTTTGCAATATTGTTGCAATCAAAGATTCTATTCCTTTATGCCATGATAACAACGTTTGCCATATAGCCATCTCCGACGTCACTTTAATATCATAATGCTTTATATATTTTTATCATAGAATACAATTATCTTGAGTGATATCCACTGCAATAGCGGTCTTGGTATCGGTACAATTATTCGTTTGGTGTAATTTGAAGTCTCGAGTTCCTTTCAATGTTCTGAATATACCTTTCAGGCGTATGGTCAAGTTATATATATGAATATGTTTACGAAACAATCCAGATGAACTTATTTAAAGGTATGGTCAAGTTATTTTACCAAGATATCTTTACTTTACCATAACGCACATGATAATATAGGAATAATATGTATCTATACATAGACTGTATAAGTGGCATTTTTCGAGCTACATTTAATTCCGCGCTTTTCGCACAACATGAGAAAAGCGCGAAAATAAATACACCGCGAAAATTAATGTGTATTTGTTGTCAAGGAAATTCCATACCTGTTCAATGTTCATGTGCGCGAAAATAAAAACGAGCGAAATGATCCAAATTTGGCCCTGCGCGAAAATTGCTGAGCGTGAAAATATTGGCATTTACAGTATGTACTTTAAATTAAAATTGTAAGTTTACTTATCAAAACCAAAGTAAATAGTTTTACTCACGTTGACGTTTCGTACTCTGTGGGCAGAGTACTTCATCAGAACTGATCTCGTCTGTTGGATGTCTTCTGCTTCTGACATCCGTCACTAGATGACGTGTTGTAAGATGATACATGTACTGATAAATTATTCATAAGATCATTATCACTGTGTGAAGATTACAAGACATTTTCAGATCATATGTCTACAGGTGTTTGTCTATGTGATGTTAACGTGTGTACACTCCCGGCCAAAACTGATTACGCTCGTAAATTATTATTTTTATTATATGTATTTTGTCAACAAAATCAAGTTTGTATATGAATCACTTATCTATCATGAATAAACTAATGTTTCCTGTGATATATTATGGCCTGTGATATATAATGAAATTCTTGCGCCATACCCAACCCATACGTAAAAGCCCATAGTATTAGATCATTATTTATTAATATGCTTCATTGTCTCCAAGTGAAACTGTACTCTCTGGTGTAAGAATTTAATATTGTTGAGATAATAAAAGGTCATTTTTCTCAGGAAACAAACGATGATTTTTGACTTGATTTTGTTGAAAATATTCAATAATATAATGACAAAAAGGTACTCTTTCATGATTGTTTATGTTTTAGTTGTGAGTGTATGTCATGCAGACCTGGAATTTAAACATGTTGATTGTTATGTAAGACCAAATATCAGAAGAAACATGATTTTTATTTTTTTTATTAATGCAGAAATATTAAACTTCACTAGCTTTGCAATCAAGTCTAGGTACAACCCTCTAATGATTTGCTAAAATTACCATACAAAATGTAAGCTTTTGGTAACATTGTATGGATTAAACTTCATTTTACATCCATAAATGCAAAAATCAGTTCAATGGGCCTGGTAGGTAATTATGACAAATATTTTAATGATTGATTCAACATTTCCTACTAATATGTGAACCTTTCGA
>JXSR01S000269.1:0-17519 GCA_000969725.1 Ophiothrix spiculata
AAGGTGTATTTATGGTGAAAATTTATAAATTTTTATTTTGTCAACAGAAAGAGAAGATATTAAATAATAGAAATGTGTAAAAATCTCAATTTTGACAACTAATAATTTTGCGAGGCTCCTACCTCCCTTAATGAAACCGCTACTTAAAATGATTGAGATTTGATTATCAGTATACATTATATAATATGATGTGAAAGGTACTTAAGGCCAAAGAAAAAACAGAGTCTGTCTCAGCTTCCCGCGCGCATAGCTTTTAAAAATCCAAATTTAGCGCATTTCTTTTTTTTTAAAGGTTTTTGAGAGATTTTCAGGGTTTTTTTCATCTTTTTTTCCTACTTCTGGAAAAAAAAGTTAAATAAACGGCCGCGAAAAAAAATAGTGGCCGAAAAAAAAAAATTAGGGGGTATTTCCGCATCATTTATGTACTAAAAAAACCGCATAGCGCTTAGGGTTTTGACCTACGTAAGCTGAAGAGTTTTGTTTTTTTGCCTTATCAGTATACATTATAATATGATGTGAAAGGTACTTATAAAGCAAAAGATTTTAATAATGTTATAGTTTCAATGCTGTTTGAAATAGGTGTACATTATATCTGGCCCTCATTGAATTAGGTGCTCAAACACGCTACAGAGTAGTTCATTACAAATCAACAACGATGCATCCATTCATCTGCATATTTTTATCGCGCGAGGGTGGGTTTAACCGCCTGAGCGTGATAAAATACACCGACGCATCAGATGCGGAGTTGATTGATTTGTGATGAACAACTCTGTAGCGTTTTTTGAATACCTGTCAACAATGAACATGTCAACAATGAACATTTGCTTAAAAATTTATGCATGGAGAATGTAACAAAATTCTACATGTTTTTTAATTTAACAGATGACTATTCATAAAATATTGAACAGAACCTAAACCAAAATACTATTATTGAATGTTCGTTTCTTTGCCGTTTTAAACTGATCCAAACACCAGGCCTTGTGCATACGCAAAGTTCACAACGCTCGATGATCAGTGTTCCAACTTAAGTGTGCTACATAAATATACGTCTGTGAATGATGCGCTGTGCGTGACACGCTAATTTCAATATAAACTGTGGGTTGATCTCAAAGTCACAACTCAATAGTGGTATGCTTTTTTATCACTCAGAAGATAAAAATACAACAATTTCATTGGTTAATAACTGAAAAGGATATTTCTTTATCGCATCATAACTTTAGAGTTCTATATGATATGAAATCCTCTATGTGATACGAAAACTTGTATCATACATTTTTTTCACCAGTTTAACTGGTATCGCTTTTGGAACATGATAGCTGTATTACAAAGCGCGCACGGCTGCTGTGCGTGCGAGACTAACAGCAACGCATTATACTACGCGATGCCGATAGAAACGAAGCCCACAGCTGTCGATCAAACCCGTAAAAAAATTACAAATCTAAAATTGGTTGCAACGTTATTAAAAATATAAAAATAACAATTTCCCAAGCATCTTTCCTGGCTGTGGCATTTTCAAAATTTGCTATCAATGTTTGTGTTTACTGAGTGATAAATTCGTTATCCCCTGTTTGTTCTCATGCAATACGAAAAATATTAATGGTTTGGGCTCGTATCACACGAGGCTTGCATGAACAAACAGGGGATAATTAATAGTATAAGGAGGTATGATGAGTTGTTAAAAGTTGCATCAGTGATGATAATAAATAATTATATTCAAAATGTTGCCTCCCATTGGTGGTGTTTCAGGTAAGCCTTACCAGATGACAGGCTTCAGATTTAATAATGCAATACTCATATTCAATACTTTTTACCTAATTTCAGAGCTTGGTTTAGGTAAAGACGCTGACACGAGAGCTGCCGGTAGAGATGCTGACTTGCGGGGCTTCAATAGAGATCGTCCACCCACTGACCGTCCATATGATGATTACCACGAAGGCTATAGAGATGATTACCATAGGGGGCCTCGAGATGATTATGAAAGAGGGCCTCGAGAAGGTTATGATAGAGGGCCCCGAGATGATTATGATAGAGGGCCCCAAGATGATTATGATAGAGGGCCCAGAGATGATTATAATAGAGGACCAAGGGATGACTATGATAGAGGCCCTAAAGACCATTTTGATAGAGGCCCACGTGACGATTTCAATAGGGGCCCTAGAGACGATTTCAATAGAGGCCCTAGAGACGATTTCAATAGAGGCCCTTGGGATGATTTCAATAGAGGTCCTAGAGATGATTTTGATAGAGCTTTCCCGATGAAGAAGAAAGAGGTATGAGTACTAACTTCCCCGATGAAGATGAAAGAGATATGAGCACAAACTTTCCAGATGAAGAAGAAAGACAGAAGGGACCTGAAGCACTTCCTGCAGATAGAGATAACAGACTCAAAGACCCGTTCCAGCAAGATGATCGCAGGAATTCTGGCATGGACAGGAGGGATGCAGATAGGTAGGTTTGCTTAAGAATGTAAACAAAAACACTTATTTATTTTTATGCTTTTAAAACATCATTATTGTTTTTTTCTTTTTCCCCCTTTAGGCCAAAAAAAATAAATATTTGGTTGCCCTCCACCGACCGACCCTATTTTTCAGCCCGACCCAAACTATTTCTTATTGAAATTTTTGTTCTTTTCTCAAAAATATGCAAAACTTACCGAAAACTACACAAAAAAATAATGTTATATTTTTGCTTTTTTCGATATTCAACCCTCAAAATGTTTAGGATGTCCCAAATCACTACAAGAGGTATTTGATTGTTTTGATTTGGATGTCACGGGAGAAGTTGTGAAGGCTGAAGCGGCTGATCGACCTAGCAGTGGAGGAGTATTGAAAAAAAAAAAATCCTGACCGACCGACCCTCTCTGAAGAAAGCTGTGGAGGGCAACCAAACAATTTTTTGTGTGGCCCTATTGTGGGGATGGGGTTATACAATGACCGTTATCATATGAGTGTCTCCCATTACCCCATAACTTGAATGCATCTCTTATATTGACTGATTTTCTCTTGAAGCTGAAATTAAAATAATCATGTTCATGGGTGATGATGGCCCTTGAAGTAAATGGGAGTTTTACTTATCATTCAGCAATAATTGAGGGTCCATACTGTATTTCAGGGGCATTTTATTTTATTTTTCTATTAATTTCACCAATAAATAAACAAATTTGCATTGTTTTTAATCCTTATTAATGTCGTGAGCCAGCCACTTTGAAGGTATATTTTTTTAGAAGCCACAGAAACTACTATAAAACCAATTTTGATTCAATTGGGAATTATCGGGCTAATAAGCACTTTGTCCTGTGGGATATTGCACTTGTTAACGCTCATTGTCAAGTTGTACCCTGCATTATACTGTAAAGCAGTTGCTGTAAAGTAATTTAATTTGTCGAGGACAAATTTTAGCGAATTTAAATTTATTAACAATTTGGCTGGGATTTAATTTCACATTAGTTTCAATGCTAAATGAAATTTTAGCGAGGGATTTAATTTAGCGAATTTGCAGTCTAGTGAAATTAGCGAAATTAAATCCCTAGTGAAAATTATTCCCTTTTACAGTAACTTTTATTCGACACACTGCATTTCACATGGTTAAAAGTAGTGTGCGTTTATGACAATCAAGATGTGATTAAATGAGGCTTGATATTCATATTATGCCATAGCCTGTTTTAACACAGCTTTTTATAAACGGCTGATTTACTGCAAATACAAAAATGCTGTTTGGAGAGTGTTTATTTCAAGATTTTAGCAAAATGCTGTTTGGAGAGTGTTTATTTCAAGATTTTAGCAAAATGCTGTTTGGAGAGTGTTAATTTCAAGATTTTAGCAAAATGCTGTTTGGAGAGTGTTTATTTCAAGATTTTAGCAAAATGCTGTTTGGAGAGTGTTTATTTCAAGATTTTAGCAAAATGCTGTTTGGAGAGTGCTTATTTCAAGATTTTAGCAAAATGCTGTTTGGAGAGTGTTTATTTCAAGATTTTAATAGTGAATAAAGAAATATACCATCTCTCCAGTTAGAAGAAAAGGCTTTTCCTCTTTGCCGTCAACATCTCTCCTTTATTTCTATTCATTCCTCAACAAAAGCCTGTCAGCATCTTGTGACCAAGATAGTCAAGATTCTGAGCCCCGTGGATTCAAAGACTCTGAGCCATATGGTATCAAGAAGTCTGATCCGTTCCGGCTCAAAGAAACTGATTCCTATGACTCACTGGATGAGAGGGATGATGACGGGTAGGTGTGGCCTGGGATATATATATGTTTGCTTGCTGTAAATAGACTTGATTGTTTAACTAACCTGCATTGGTTTACTGAAAGATGTCAGTCTGTTTTATCCTAAAAATGTGATGCTCTTTAAAATTTAGACATGCATTTCATACAAAAATTCCAAATAAAAATTCACTATGTTATTAACCACACTAGGCCCACTGAGAAAGTTTCGACAGGTCTTTCTGCTGTCTTCCTCAGTGGATTTAATTGTGATGTTTGGTGCAGCGTATACGCAACGGTCTCTGACAAGTGTATATTTTCAAGGTTGTGTTCACGTCAAGCTCATGACTCTAGAGTACACGTTCAGGAATTAAATAATTATAAAAAAAAAAACCAATAGTTTAATGTTTGTGACATTGGCAGATGATGCCATCTGGATCAGCTGGTTATTACAAAGGTGACTGAGCTGAAACGTCTTCCTCGTTTATGAGGTTCTTGAATATTAACTTTAATTATTTAAACCTGCATTTGAATTTGAAATTCTGTTGGTTCTGGCCGATTGCTGTTGTTAATGCATGTCAACCAGTCTGAACTGCCGGTTTTGGGTAGTCAGCCGCCAGTTGGATTTGAAACAGCCCCAAAGATTTCTCTTCGCTACCCGCCAGTTGAAATTGAAGCGGGCCCAAGATATCTCTTTGCCACCTTTCCAATTTCTAGATGAATTTTGCTATTAACTGAAAGACTGAATCAAAATTATCATTCAATTTTTGTAAGTATGGTTTCAATTTATCTTTGGAGAGTATGAAAAATGAACCTCAATCAGTGCTCTCGTTAGGTTATCAATTAATTCTGATTTAAGCAAGCAAACATGATTGTAAGGCCTAGCAAAAAGCTTGTGTTGCTGCCCAGATTCCTCTACCAAGTATAGCATGTTTTGAGTTCAAATATCAATAGATCTTGTACAGGAAAACCTTGATATACCATGCCTGATTATATTTATACAAAATGCAAGGCCCATAACTTTTTTAGCATCTCCAGATTGTCTAAAATTATTACCAATGTATGTTAATCATTTCTCAAAGCTTGTTTTGCATGCATGGTAGTAAAAAGAAGTAATAATTACGGTTGTGTTAGTGTTGCATCAAAATAGAATTGAACATATTAACCCTCAATACATGTAGATGCTTTATTACATGTGAATCGCTTCGTTATGTTCTTTTTTGATCACATTTCTTGAAAGAAACAATGGATTGGACAAATGGATTGTAGTTGATGCATCTCAGAGAATTTTCAGATTTCTTGATTTAAATTTAAATTTTTTTGTTCATGTAGATCACAAAACAGTGTGCAAAAAATACAGTTACATTTTAGTTACTTCAATGATGTCTTTCAAATTTTTAAGCGTCGCTCATTGTTCTGTGCATTTTTCTTATTCTTATTTTTGAGCTAACCATATGCAGAAATAATGATTTGCTTTGTGACCCTGTTCTGTATTGTATATAAAGTATTCCGAAAAAGAAACTGGTACACTTTGGTTTGGTTTTATACTACTGAAATTATATAGTTACAAGCCCAAAATAATTGCACATAATGTAAATGGATATGTTTCCTGTGATATGCGTATAAAAAGTCTTTCAATATCCGAAAATATCCCACTTATCGAGCGAAGTAAAGAATGTTGGTAAGGCAACTAAAGTTACCAATTTTGAACACAACGCGACAATAATGCTGCGCATACCATTGCTCAATACCCCGTAACTACCGCAGGATATGTTGATTACAAGCTGCATCAATATTCTATGCCGTATAACGCTAAGCTCGCTATTTGATTAGGAATCCGAAATTGAACAGACAATAACTATCAATTAAATTGACTGAGATTAGATGATTCAGATAAAACTCGGATAAAACTCTTCAATAAATAAAGAGGACCATTCTTCTTCCATGCGAATACTTTTGATTTTGAAAAGCCCGCTTGTCCATGACTAAGAGGGAGCAAAGCAGTAACTGGTACGGGCTAGCTTGGAGTATTATGTGCTAGTTTTTCCGCTGGGGAAGTTTCACCGTAGCCTTCAAAATTGTTAAATTTAGTTGCCTTACCAAAAATCTTTACTTCGCCAGATAAGCGGGATATTCTTGGATTTTGGAAGACATTTTGTGCCCATATCACAGGAAACATATCCATTTACATTATGTGCAATTATTTTGGGCTGATAACTGTATAACTTTAGTGGTATAGAATCAAACCAAAGTGTACCAGTTTCTTTTTCGGAATACTTTAGATCAGGCTTTCTCAATTAAATTTTGCGAAGGGCCAACGGGCAATAAAAAAAAATCAGAAGTGCCACATTCCAATAGCAGCGTAGCGAGCGGAGCGTCTAACGGGTGGGGTCCAGGGGCCCGCCTTAGGGCCCCTGGTGGGGTCCAGGGGCAAAGCCCCTGACAGGGGTCCAGGGGGCGGAGCCCCCGGAAGCTCCTGGGTTTTAGCCTTTTTTGAGTGGAAAAGAATGGCTTTCTGAGCATGTTTCTGACTGCATCGATTTTTCGTGGAAAACATTGCGGTATGTGGTATGTTCGATGCAAAATCTGGATGTTGTAACGATTCAGGTATATAGGCCTAGATGATAATTATGGCGGTCAGTTATTTGGATATTTAATATCAATGGGAGTTCATCTTGTTTTTATGTTTGGCCAATTTTATTAACAAATAATTTATTCATTTATGTTATTTATTTTATTTTATTTTTTTATTTATTTTTTTATATTTTTTTTATTTTTTTTTATGGGTGCCGCGCGCGCCACTTGGAAACGTACGGCGCGCCACAAGTGGCGCGCGCGCCGCTATTTGCGAATGCCTGCTTTAGATCATGTTTTCATTCAAATTTTCTGCTCCTTGTCAAATGTTTTGTGCATGTTCCATAATTGTATGACTGTTTTTGCTATCACCCTGTCATTTATCATTCAACTAAGAGAGTTCAGGACTATTATTTCGAAAAGGACAATGGTATGAAGTATCACGTTGAGTAGAAACAAATTTGTGTTTGATAGGTTTAGTTACAAATAAAACTGAACAAATTGTAGAAAAACAATTAAGTTAATAATTGAATGATACACTTGACTTGGTGGTCAAGCTTTTAGCCAGAGAGCCGTCAAGCCGTCTTTTGGACGGCCTGTCACGATAAAAGACGGCCTAGAAAATGCTAAAGCTGTCCTAGAGGCCGTCAAAAAATGTTAGAATTTATCTTCAATAATCATCATCATCACAAAATCTGATCAATTTATTGTACTTTGTGAACTTAAAATGGGCTTTATATCGCGTTTTTTCTTCGTTGGTTCCGCAGTGAGTCGCCATGTTGTTTATAAACTAGCGCGAACATAATCCTCGACTTCTTTGTCAAGTATGAATATTAATCATGCTGACGTCACAATGTTTTGATTAAAGCCGGCCTGTTCGCCCGGCCGCAAATTTGGACGCCCTACTTTCAAATCCTGGCTAAAAGCTTGTTGGTGGTATGATAAAGTTGTTGTAAATTTGTTCCAGTATTAGTATGGTACAGGGAAATTCTTGTGCACTCACTGTCATATTGAGGCTTAGCCATGACACTTGGCATGATCATTGGGCTATTCCAGAAATTAATGGTGCACCCCCTAAAGAAGGCATGGGATTCCCAAAATTTTCATATATATTTTGTAGAGGGAAATCTCAAAACAAATATTTCATTTTCTTTGATGTAGGTAAAGAAGGCATGAAATTTCCACATTTTTTTTGGGCCAAATTCAGTCCATATTTGCAAAATATTTACCGTTTTCAGCTAAATTAGTAAAGAAAGCACTGGAATTTCCTTTTTTTTTTCATTACAAAGGAGGGACCCCTATTAAAAGAAGGCATGTAAATACGAAGCCTGGGAATTATCAAAATGTTAATCAAAAAATCCTTTAAGGGTTGTACCATTAATTTCTGGAATAGCCCATTTCCCATAACGTACCTTTGCTTTACCCATAATCCCAGTGTCATTTTGTTGTGATTTTGAAGTAAGCTTCAATGTGTCATGTGTTATGCATGTCTTAACAAGATTTTGATTGTTTCTATTATTATTGCATTACTTACACCATACACCCAGCAAAACTTGGATGTATAAATATTGTAAAGCTTTGCATTAATTTGTTTGCTTTTGGTTTGATTTCTCTCCCCTCCACCTCTCCCAATGATACTCATGTATTCAATCAATCCTTTGGGATACAGTTTTTATTCTCGAGACAGAGATAGGCAAGACCAGTATGGCTATGAGGACGACAGGTATGGAACAGTTTTTCTTTCCTTTTCAGTAGTGTGAATAGCAGGAATTATCGAACATATGATGTAAAATGAAATCATCCCCAAGAAATTGTCGGAATGCATTAAATTAATGATGTACAACAAAATTAGCCCTAAGTAAATGGTTGAGATGCATCATATATTGAATTCTTCTGCATTTTTGAAATGATTTTGATAAATATTTGATATACAGTTTTCTGTAATGTTATTTGTCACATCAACTAAGCCTATGCAAATCTGATTTGAATTATTATATTGTCACTTAGATAGTGTGCGAAGTCATAAATTCCGTCAATTTGTTGAGACTTAAGTAATATATAATTTGCAATATTAGGGATTTAAAATCTAAAAGAAAAGTGACAGGCATTGCACATGGCGTGATGTGAAATGTTGAATGTGCATGTTAACCAAAGTTGCAAACGCAGGTTTCTCTCAAAAGATATGATACAGTTTCATATTACCTATTTGCCTTAATTGTATCACCTGTTTGATTTTTAATTAGTGGTATACAAATGTTTATTTCATGGACATAATTGACATAAACAGCACAATTAGGCCACAACTTTGTGCAGCCAGTCGCAACCGGGCCACAGCCTTGATTTTCCAAGATGGCAACCGTTTAGGCTTGGTAATGCAACTCTAAAGAATTTCAAAACATCTGCATTATCAAGCCTAAACGGTTGCCATCTTGGAAAATCAAGGCTGTGGCCCGGTTGCGACTGGCCGCACAAAGTTGTGGCCTAATTGTGCTCCAAGCCTCCAACCCCTTAGAGGGAACACTGTTTTTGGATATACTCAGCTTCAATGGCCCTTAGCACACAATAAACTATGCCAACCTTAAAGGTACTTATGGACATGACGGGACACATATTTTCTACAAGTGCATGAACAAACTGGAGATATCTAATACACTCATTATTATTTGTTTCCATCGTTTGTATCTTTCCAGATAGGCTTGTCAGTGGCATTTACTTTACTTATTCTATTCCATTGTCCAAATGATCAATACCCTGTTCATGAGGTTTTGCTAGTATTATTACTGGCTGAAGTTCTGAATGCATATATTCAAATAGAGAAGCATTGGCTGTCAAAGCCTTGACCTAGATGACAGCTTACGAACCTTGAGTCCCGTCCATGGTTGTTTGGATGGTTTGATCCAGCCACAGAGAGCAACACACATAAATATGTCTCTGTTATTTGCAATGGCTGGAAAGTTTAAAAAGTTTCCTTTTTAGATCTGTGAGATGAACAGACATGTAGGCCTTTTATAACTATAGACCGTCTAAATACTTTAACCCTTTTTACTCTGAGAAGACGCCTGGGCGTTTCTAGTAAATATAAAAATACTTAAGAATTCACTAACTTTATTTTTATGTATCTTCCATATGAAGGACACAGTACATATGAAATTTGGTTATCATTTTAAAGCTTACTCTTTGTTCTATAATTTGAGCACTAGCTTTGTTGCATAGCTCCCATTATATGGTATTAATGGTCATTTGAACATAGACAGTTTGAATCCCAAAATTTAAACTAGAAAATAAATACAGGCCTGAAAGGGTTCATTTTCATGTTAAGAGAAGAAAATATGTGCATTTTTTTGAACAATCATTGATTGTATATTAACATCAAAGTCTCATATTTGTGACCCGTCATATCGAAAGGTACCTTAATACCGGCATAGCAAATTACGAGATACGGGCCATTGAAGCTGAGCATAGTCAAAAATCACATCCAAGGTCGAATTTCTAATTTCATCAGAAACGTTACCTTTGAAGTGTACTCTATCATATTATTAAGGCTCCAACATCCAAAACATAAGATTATTTTGTCAAAAAACAAGATACAAATCCTTTCTCTATTCAAGTTTTACCAGTACAGAAACTTTAAACTTGATTTTTCTCAGAACTATAGTTTTCTGAATCAGCTTGATGCCTTTTACCAATTTGGATGTAACTTTGCAATCGAACATCCAATAACTAAAAGCAAGGTGTCATTTTAAAGCTTAAAATATAATCTTTCAGATGAGACCAAAAAATCAATTTTCATTTTGGGACCCTTAAGGTACCTTTCGATATGATGGGTCACATCTTACGTAGTACTCATCTAAAAAGTACACTTTCTACTTTTCTACTTTCACTAACAGATATGGGTATGACCGCCGTGACTACCGTGACTATGACAGGGGTGGTGACTATGACAGGGGTGGTGACTATGGCAGAGGTGGTGACTATGGCAGGGATGACTATGGCAGAGACTACCCACCAAGAGAGGACATGGGGCACTACCACATCCCACCGGCAGGTCCAGATGACTACCATGAGCATCGAAGGGAGGGTGACGATTACTATGACTTGACCGTTGGCTTTGAGGGCTCTGGTGGGCGTACCAAGTCTGGTCTGCCCAAAGATAATCCTATAGCGCAGTGTATCTCAATCGATGACATTCTGAATAAGCCTGGGCGTCTTACCAGGCCTAAGAAAGTGGTGATTTTGATGCGTGGCCCACCTGGAAGTGGGAAGACCTATGTGGCTAAACTTATTAAGGTAACTTATTCCAATGGTTAACATAAGATTTTATGTTTATTTTACCACTGCATAACAACTCTGAAACCATCCATCAAGGTGACTTGAAACAATTTTGCAAGATTTTTTGCAAATATATATTTTTGATGATGTTTTCTGGTCATTCAGTTTGTAATTAAAATGATACTGTAAATAGATTCCATGTGAAATTTCTTCCTAAAAAAATCTGGCAGAGGCGTTATAAAGGATTTGGTTGGCTCTGATCCCCTTAACTTTGTTGATTTATTCTGAAAATTGGCTTCCTCTTACAGTGAATGGATCAGAAATAAGATCAAAATCAGACGGTGTTTTAAGTATTTCACATAATTCCATTCAATTCAAAATAACTCGATAGATTTAAAACCACCAACTGTGATAATGAATTGCCATAGGATTGTTTGGTAAAATGCCCAATAGATATTCTGACACAAAATTATCAGGTTGTCCCTTGCTGAATAAAAGTTACCTTGAAAAATGACACAATCTCAGCTTTATGGTTATGTAGACAAATCCTTATAGGGGCAGATATCTTTCTTCATATTCATAACACAGTTTGATCTTGATCTTCCCACAAATCTGTAGTAGTGATAATTTAACATTGCTGCAAATAACATTGCTGCAAATTGATCACTTAGGTGTTGCAGTGTGTTGTTGGAAGCCCTTAATCAACTTGTGAATCAAAATGGAATTAATGTTGATGCATTTTGTTCTGTAGGATAAAGAGATGCAGAATGGTGGTCCTACTCCTCGTATGTTGTGTTTGGATGACTACTTCTCTGTGGAAGTTGAAAAGACAGAAGTTGATCCGGATACCAAACTCAAAAAGAAAGTCAAGGTAAGCTAAACCCAGAATATTCAATATTTATGATATATAGTATTCTATTTAACAAAGGAGGAGGACTTCCCCGTAACTTAGCGGGGTCTACTCATCTGTCTATGACAAGATTCCAAAGAGACTATGTTCCTCAACCTGTGACGTCAACACCTCGTCACAGGTCAATGCACAGAAGCCGCCAGATTATCAGAATGAACACAATGTGTCTTGCGTGAATCACGAAACATCGTCACTCAAAAAAAAAAAAAAAAAAAAAACGTAAGTCCAGATGATTTGATTTATATAATCTTCTAATAATATATACTTTATTTTAAGAATGGTTTAACTTCTTCATTTTTTATTTTTAGTCAATCTGAGTTAGACCATTCATATCATATTGGGCGTCCTATGATGTAAAAAACCCAAACTTACATTCTTACTGGACTTACATAATATAGGTTAATTAGGCCCATTTCGATGGATTTAGGATATTCTTGGTCAAATATTATTACATGGAGCTGTTACCTTACATTGAAACCAAGTTTTGGGTTGAGGGAATGACTTCCAGCACCCCTTTAAATTATATCATCAAATCAAAATATAGCATAGATTTCTACAGAGATGCCAGTTTTCCTGTTTTAACCTGATTTCAGGTTTTTTAGACTGATTTCAGGTCTTTTTGTTATTCCAAATCTACGCGTTTTTATATATTTTCCGCCCTTTTTTCAGCTTTTTTGCCAAAATTTACGCACATTTTCAGGATTTTTTTGAAAGTTTCAGGTTTTTTCAGTGATACATACTGGCATCTCTGTTTCTATAATGCTGAGCCCACCTTATACTCTGATCAACACCAAATAGATGGGCCTTTTCACAATGGTGAACTGATCAGACTAAGCGTGTGCTTAGCTGAACACAGCGCAACTGCAGATGACGCAGCGCGCGTTGTACGGTGCACGTCTCAGTGGGATTATGTTTACTTGCGGATGGAGAAAGCCTGCCTATTAAGTGTTGATCAAAGTATAACCAAATGTTGCCTTGCATCTGTTACAGGTGCAGCAGTATGAGTTTGAGGAAGAAATGGAGTCTATCTACCAAGCCAGTCTACTCAAGAGCTTCAAGAAGACCATAGACGATGGCTTCTTTGATTTCATCATCGTGGACGCCATCAACCATAAGATGGCGCAGTTTGAACCATTCTTGACCTACGGCAAAAATAAAGGCTTTGAAGTAAGTGATGCCTGCAGGTTAATTTTATGTGAGGTGTACTTGTTAGCTGTTCTAATCTTTCACCACAATCATAATGCATTGTAAGAATTTTTGGCATGCCAAATTTCTCACTCCACATTGAAACATTGTGCAATCCAAAGTTGTCACTCTAATTTAATAATGCCAGCTTTCTTCATGATATATTTTATCTCGCTTGATTTTATGGATATTTGCAGTGGTGAAAAAAGGCCACAGTTTACAAAACTAGCAGTTATTTTTAGTCATCAAGGCGAATAATCAAGGTAATTTTGTTTAAACGGATTTGGGGTCAACAGTACTGCTTTTCAAATTAGAAACAACCAAATTTAATTTTTTTGAGTTTGGTATGTCTTGGAATGACCCATTCTCACCAAAAACTAATTAGCTCAAAGCCATCTTTCAAGATCTCTTTTGGGAAACTTATCTTACAAAGTTAGTTAAAGCAATACTATAAAGTGTTAAAAATGAAGCGCCCCCTGTCACCCATGACTTTTGATTTTTTTAGCTTACTGGGTTTGTTTTGGGTAGATAAATATACCGTCTAAATTATTTGGCTTAAGTATGCTTACTTTTTCTGTTATGGTCATTTGTTGAATTGAATTCGGGATCCCGAATTTAATTCCACATGTATCTAGGAAAGTATGCATGTGCTTTTTATCCATTTTTCAATGGCAAAATAATTCGTTGACAAAATACTCTTGAAAACGCTTTCAGATAGGCACAGTCCTTAATTTTATGCTGTTTTTACTATAAACAATTTTTGATCAAAATCTTACTTCATCCTTTGTTAATTACAGTGCTACATTTCTGAATTAATGGCAGAGGCTGTTGTGTGTTTGAAGCGTAACATTCATGACAGAACACAAGAAGATATTCAGCAGGTATGTTACATATTAAAGATTAGATCAGGGATTCTCAACTAGCCCCGCACGCACCAAATTTGGCGCTTTGACTGTTACAGATTGGCATTGGCTCTCTCAAAAAACAAAGAAAACACTGAAAAAGGATACATGTGGAGCTTTAGTCTACAGTTTTCTCATTTATGTAGTACATCGCAAGTACTAGTTGAGAACCCCAGGATTAGGGCATTCACATTGTCTGGTCTCACTTTGTTGCTATCACCGTCCATTTGAACACAGCAACCAATTTTGTTAAAGCACTATCTGTTGTTCCAAAATGAAGATGGTGCTGAATTCAGCATGCTCACCAGCTTAATTTATAAACAAGCTGATCGGACTTAAATTCTTGACTGATTATGATAGGACTTGCTGAGAAACATGGTAACACTGTAATATTATACATCAGGGTCTATTTAGACAAATTCAATGTATTGCTATAAGCGAACAGTAAGACAGTGATAGCCATGCAGTGCAACCGGGAGGGATACATTATGAAAACACCCAAATTTCTTAATTGATTCATAATTTAAAACAAAAACAATCTTGGTCAAGCCATATTTAAATCTGAAGTTCGAAGTTTGATGTTCAATAAAATGTATAGCATCCCACCAAATTGAAATATTAAAGCAGCAATTTCTGTTGTCCAGAATGCAGGCTTGATTTACTCAAGAAAAGTCAAGTTGCTTTTGCTAAGTTCCTGTGCTGGTAATCAGACTTAAAGATTTATGACACTTGTTACACAGGAAATGTACAACATTGTGAGCCCCTCTTGTAACAACAAAGTATCTTATGAAGGAGATCAATGTTTTAGCTCAGCTTCGGCGGTTATTGTAGAATATGCTTTCAAAAATGAGGGTTGCCACAATTTTAGATCATTTTGGTCATTGTTTGTTATTATTCATCTCCTTAACAGAGAATTTGTTTTGTTAGAACAATTGAGCCTTTATAGATTTATGGGTTTGCTGACAGATGATTCAATTTGTATGCATAAAGAAGTTATACTGCGACAAGTACTGAAGCAAAGACTCAAAACTCTGTGCCTGAACTACTAGATCATGTTGTTATATTGCTGATTTTTCTGTTTTATTTGTGACTTAATAGGTAATCGACTCCTGGGAGCAGGCCCCTGTGCAATATACCAGACTGGATGTCAGATCACTACTGCAAGATGATGCTATCACAGAGGTATGATATACACTATCAACCTAGAAGTACCTACCACGAAATCAGACAGACCTTGAACAAAAGTTCATATGGGTACATTGTTATGATTCAAAAAATACGGACTGATTTATTTTCTTGTATAGTTATATTGGTTTATGTGCATTAATTTTCTGCTTGGTTTGTACTTCAAGGTTGTAGAGTATAGTAGGATCCATATGTGAACAATGTTAACTTCGATGAGGTGTACCAATCATTTAATTAGAGAATAAAAGACAAGATTTCTCGTTTTGCCTGTCATCTGTCGTCTCGTAATGGATGGATGTGTACATTATTTTGAGTAATGGACGCCCCCGCATCTTTTATTCTCATTCTTATTTGGAAATTAACCGTTTTAAGAAAATTGGTGTGTTTTTACATTAAAAAAAAGTGTGACATCATTCTTCATCATTTCTGATTATATTGAAAAGACCAAGTTAATTATGGTATTGTTTGAAAACAACGATTACCAATGAAAGTAATGTACTATGAATTATCAAAATACTACAGATGAGTAATCATTGTAAAATTGTGCCGTGATGCAAAAAAATATTTCACCATCATGAACATTTTGATAAATGGTCAAACATATTACTCCATGGCAAAATTTTACACCATGAGAAAAAATTAAAATGAAAATATTCATTCCGAATGAAAGTTTTAACATAGTGGTGAAAATGTAACACCATGGGAAAAATTCTGAATGAAAATGACTACAAAAATTACGAAGTGTGTCTAGGCCTTTATACATTTGTTCCCTGGATCTATTTCATGTCTGCAGCATTTTATAGCACTTAAATTTTAAATATGGATTCTGACCAGATTGATAAAAAAAATGTCAAGCGCTATGGTACTGCGATGAATAGTGCGCATATAAATGCCGGATATTATTATTGTATTGTTATAAAAAAAATCTTCCAGTTTGCACCTAAATTGGCAAACTGGCAGCATAGTTATGGAAGTAAAATTATGTAGTATTTTTAATGGATTTTAATGATACTTAACAAAATGTTAAATTGCAAACAATAAAGAAATATTTGAAGAGGATTTTGCGAGTTTAGAACATGGCAGAATTATGGGATTATAGGTTTACCCTTAGGCATTATAATTGGATCAAGGCGAGTAGTAATGCTGCTTTCATACTTATTGTCGCTTTGCAGCTTTGTAGCTTTGCAGCTATGTCGCTTGCTTCCTTTCACACTTTTGTAGCTTTGCAGTTTTGTCGCTTTGCTGCTTTGCCGCTTCATGTCGCTCCCAAAGTTGAATTCATTTCAACTCAAAATTCTTGTCGTGCGACAGAAATTTGCCGATATCGATTACCTCAGCGACATGTAGCTTTGCCGCTACAACAACCGGAAGCGGCAAGTTTTTGCAAAAAATATTCGTCACGCAGCGACAAAGCTGCAAAGCGACATTAGTATGAAAGCAGCATAAGACAATAAATGCATTGTTAAAAGACTGAATATTTTTTAATCTTTGTGAATCCAATAAGCCTTTTTGAGGTATGGCTGACATTGCACACTCGACTAAGCATCTTTTGTTTTTCCCGGATTTTACCCAAACCAAAGTACGCCCTCTCCTATTGTTATCTTAATTTTACCCATTTGGAATAGCGTCCTCTCCTTTTGTGACGGCCATTCTTCTAAAAGGCTTATGAGGAAAGGATGGAAAATATATAATACAGGGGTGTGAGAGTTCAGCTTTTTAGCTGATTTCAGCTGTGTATGCCTTCAAAAGAGTCATAATTTCAGCTTTTCCTTTCATTTTCAGCCTGTTTTGAGCATTTTGTCACTATTTTCAACTTTTTTTATCACCTGGCTCTCACACTCCTGATAATAGCTAAGCAACTATTCCACTCAGAAATATTGAAATAGAGGCCATATCATCTTGGTATGATATGTCATGTTGAGTGGTATATTATATTGAAAAAGTCAAGTATTTTTTCTGACAACCTAAAATTAGTATCAGCATTGGATATTTTTCCTCAATGTATATACATTTTTTCTATTCCCACAAAGTTCCTGAAATTGTATACCATTGATGATGACAATTTAAGTTAAACTCAGATATATTGCTGTAGAAGGGTGGTGACTGGAGCAGATGTGTGAATTGAGGGTTTGCACAACATACCGTCATGTGATTGCAAGAAAGTCGTGTCTGCAATGGCTGCCCTAATTTATATATATTTTATACCTTGTCACAAGAATGTGAAAAATCCCTCAAAATGTCTTTGTCTTATGTCAGTGGTTCTTGAAATGAGTCATTGTTTGTTATTATTCATCT
>JXSR01S000269.1:17569-32208 GCA_000969725.1 Ophiothrix spiculata
GCTGCCCTAATTTATATATATTTTATACCTTGTCACAAGAATGTGAAAAATCCCTCAAAATGTCTTTGTCTTATGTCAGTGGTTCTTGAAATGATTCTTCAGGTGACATTGTCACCTGAAGAACCATTTCAAGAACCACTGACCCAAGATTGGAGATTATAAAGTTTGCATCCAAATTTATGACAAATGGCAGCTATTGCAGATACGACTTTCTTGCACTCACATGACGATATTATGCACCATATTCGCAAATCAAAGGCTGTGCCAGTTTGGCATCTTTTTTATATGCATATTAGCTGTAGGGAGAATAGGGAGAAATTTTAAAATTCAGCCTTTGATTTGAGTTAAAAGTTACGCCGAATGGATGTACAAACATTCATGTTGCTTAGTTGTGATTTGGTATTGTGGCACAATTGCTTGATAGAACAACATAAGTAAACCTCAATTGTTGCTTAAACCTTGCAGGTAGAGATGGAAGATTTTGATCCTGAGGCAGAAGCTGCTAAAGCCGATAGTCAAGATGAAGAAGAGGTAAGGGATAGCATCTTGTTGATGGCCTATTTCAAGTGAATTTTGTCACAAACATGACTCAACATTACATAGCTCCCCAACATTGATATTCATGCGTTTTCTCCAGGTGTGATGCAGTTCAGAGTATAAAAGTCTTTCATTCATCAGGCAAAATATTTGTGATCATCATTGTCGCTATTTGCACGAGAGCGCACTGCGTTCTGTATAAAAACCATGCTTTACATTTACAAGTGCATGAATGATCTTGCACCAATCTATCTGACTGACACTGTAACCATCTTTACGCCTAAACGCGCTGGTCTACGTTCTTCGAATGACATTCTCCGTCTTGACATTTCCAGAAGCAGCAGAAAGTATGGTGCAGGATCATTCAGTGTACAAGGTCCAAAACTCTGGAATAATTTGCCACTTACCATCCAGGCAGCACCTTCTGTTAAGACTTTCAAAAGTCAACTCAAAACACATTTGTTTTAATCTGTTTCTGAATTTCATTTTGTATTGTTATATTCTCTGCATTGATTTTGTTTATGGTTTTGTATTTTTTGTATATTTGTGTAAAGTGCTGAGATCAATTGTTGGATTCAGCGCTATATAAGAAGCTTCTATTATTAATATTATTATTATATACTCTCCATAAGATGCTTTGCATCTAGTGGCTACACAGGTGTCAGATCCAGATCTGTTGTACAGTGCTCTGCATAAAAAGTATACATGTGTAGCTTCCATTAAAGTCTAAGGAGGCATGATCTCAGATCTGAATCTTGCACATGTTCATCTGCGCTAGGTGCAGATATATCCCCATTAATTATAGTTTTTGAACTGTAGCCCCAAAAGTTCAAACTTATCAAAATGAGAATGACACTCACATCGTTTTCTCTGATATTGTAAGTAAATTTGGGATCGGGACCCGGGAATTCGAGTCCCGCCCGTGAAAGTCGGGACTCGGGAACAAAAAAATGTTCCCGATTCCCGAAAGTGGTACCAATTTAAAAGTACCAACTTTTCATTTTCGCAGTAGGTGTAATTGAACTTACAATTTACGTATACAAGCTGTAGTAATCCATTTTAATGTATTTCCAATGATCCGAAAGTAGTGTTGTACCGGTACACGAACGCAAGATTCGTGTTTCGTAAGAATTATGCCATAGACGAAAACACGAAACAAACCAAAGCTGTCCGATAAAATGTCATTTTATCAACAACAAAATTGCGCTTCGATCGCGAAAAATGAACTTGTTTTGTTTATTTTATTATTAATGTCACAAGATGGCGATGTTCTTATTTTCATAAACTACTAACTATCACACTTACACATGCGCAGTTCATAACAAGATCGAATCACCGAGTCACGCGATCTTTTCCCAACGGTACTAGTAGCATTGCATTGGAGCAACGTAAAACTGGGTACCGCTGAAATTGCGCCGTTTACTTCCGGGTTTTATTTGCGTAAATAACATGAAAAAAGCAACATTTTGATCTTGATTTTATCGCAATAATCTTTACTTTTCCTTGATTTTATAATATTTTTGGTTGCAACAATGTATTAGTAAAAATGTTGGTCTATAACAGTTCGAATTATAGTAATGCAGTAACAAATTCTCCATCATCTAAAAATTGAACCGTGTACCACATGGTGTACACGAAACACGACCAACAAGCTTAGCTAGTGGACAAAAAGAACACAGCGCAACCCGAGTTCGACCACGAATTTCACATTGAAAATAATAAAATTAAAGGACATCGTCATTATTTTAAAAACATTTCTTACGGACTAGTGGTTTGGTAAGTCTGAAAATCTGTATCAAATTGTCAAAAAATGACAGCATTACAAGTTGCCATATTCGGCAGTCTAACACACATGACATAGCATAGTACATGCAATGGAACACAATTTTGCGTACGTGAACGGCACTCTCATATTTCGGGATTATTTTCGGGAATCCCGAGTCCCGCCCGAAAAACCAACTCGAGTCTCGGGAGCAATAATTCCCGAAACTCCCAGGCCTAATTGTAAGTCGTATCCTACTTTATAAAATAAAACAATCATTGAAAGACATAAACACTATCAATTTCAACGATAATAGCTGTGCTACAGTTGTTTGTGTTTTTGAAAAGTACATGGAATTTTTCTTAAATTGAGGCTGAATTAAAAGTTTGTTTCCTTGTTAATATTTTTTCTGATTCATCTTAGTTCAAATTTTCAAATGACAGAAAAATAGATTTCTTAAAAGTTTTGTTAAGTTCACATCACAAAATCCATTTTCTTTATTTTTGCCCATTAAATAGCACTGCTTTTTCTGCATGCTTCCAATTCCTAACCACTAGTTAAGAAGCATGTTTATTGTTATTGGCCGTCTGTTGTTATGACCGGTTGGTGTGAAATACCTTTGGTTTATGCATGTTAAGAGGTGCGTAGATTGGCCCAACTCCAGTGCTTGAGACACTCTTATGGGTGTGTGCATAACACTTAAAGCAATACTATAAAGTGTTAAAAATGAAGCACCCCCTGTCACCCATGACTTTTGATTTTTTGAGCTTATTGGGTTTGTTTTTGGTAGATATGAATACCCTCCAAACGATTTGGCTCAAAGATGCTTACTTTTTCTGTTATAGCCATTTGTTGAATTAAATTCAGGATCCCGAATTTAATTCCACATGTATTAGTATAGGAAAGCATGCATGTGCTTTTTATCCATTATTTGGTGACAAAACAATTTTTTTCACAACATACACTTGAAAATGCTTTTAGATAGTCACATTAGTCCATTTTATGCTGTTTTTACTATAAACCATTTTTGATCAAAATCTTATAGTATTGCTTTAAGTTGAAGAACGCATCGCACAGAAATTTCAGAAAGATAATATGTTACGTTTCAACCATTGATTCCTGAAGGCACCATCACTGCCCAGACCACAGTTTATCAATTTTGCACTGACACATTGGCATGAGCAAAAAGCTTCAGCAGGTGAATTTGTAATCTTCAATCATATAATGAGATTGCCATACTGTGTTTTGAAATTGAGAGTATGCTTCATTGTTCTATTTATACAGAGTGGATTTGGTAGGAGCAGATGGGACATGTTTACCGAAGAGAAACTAGGTAGGTGATCTTTTGATACTTTCATGACAACTCCAGATCAACTTTACTCAAAATTAATCACAGCAGGAGCTTTTCTTCTATACCAAAAAATCTTGCAACCACTAACAGAAGCCGTAAATTTGATTTCATTTTCTTTTCTTGATCAAAATTTCTACAATAGTGTTAAATTTTTTATTATCAGTCCTATTTGTGACACTGAAGCCCAATTATGACTGTTTTTCACGATTTGTCACAGAAACAGATTTCTCCCAAAACCCAATTAAGGCTAAGGTCAAATATTTTTTTTTTCCTGAATGATCTTTTGGTTTAATTTGTAACTATTATGTTCCAAGTATTTATTTGCTTGGTGACTTTTCATTTAATATGTAAACAGACACTAAACAAACCAATTTGTACTTATGCTCAAGCATGGTCTATTACTGTGAATTTGTACAACTTAAGATTTTCTGTTGTTGACCACAATTTGGTGTCCTCTTCACCCCACCCTTCCCATCTTATCACCACACTTTAAAGTGAATGGAATATAGATCTGGAGTTGTCAAATTTTGATTCATTATTGATTGGCATTCAAATGATTTTTTTTAATCAGAACATGTCCAGACAGATACAAAATATTAAATCTTTAATAGAAATATCTATTGTTGCCATTTTGCATTAATAGGAAAAGAATTTCAAGAATTCTGTATGCATATACAAACCACCCATGTATTAAGCTTAAAGATATATGACATAATATCATTTGGATGCCAAATTATGTGTTTGTGTACCATGCCTAATCACTTCCATTTCAGTTAGTGGATGTACAAAATTTGTTGTTTCTTGCAAGAATTTGTGATCTCTAATAGTCCTGGTACATATATTCAGCTTTTTTGAGAGAAGTCTTCTAACTAGGTAGGAGTGAATCTTGAATGTAACCTGTTTATCACTATGTACTCCTAAGATGAAAAATAAATGAACAGGGGCTTTACTGCTGTGCATATTGGCACTTTATACGAATTCATTGTTAGTAAACATGTAGTAAATTAATCATCAACAACAACAATTTAAAGCCATCTTTAGACATTTTAATACGCTTCATTCCCCTACATACGATTGAGTGCTCTTACAGTATGTTGTTGTTTTAGACGATTTTGATAAATTAAATACAATTATTAGTGCATTTCTCTGAAAAATATAAAGGTTTAAATTGTGTTAGTGTTAGATGTCATATCTTATTATGATCAATTTGTCAAGATTACAAGTATTCTGTACAAAGACAGAAGTGGCATTGTTTCATTTGAATGTAATTATAAAAAAAAACGGAAAAAAAGCTTTAACACAAAATATAGGCCTATTAACTCAAGATGGGAAGGCTATTCTTCTATGTTCTTCATATTTACCCTAGGCCTATATTATGGCCTATCTGTGTAAATGAACAATGTAGTCGGATGTGAATGTTTATTATTTCTTTTGTGTAAGCCAAGACCTAAAAAAGCTATGCTTCAACCAGGATTTGAACCTGGGACCAACAACCTCAAGTTCGTTGATTGGATTGACTCTTGTTGACATTGTAAAGAGCCCTTGCAATACATCAATCAGAATTACCAATATTTGTTCAACAATAGTGTACATGTAATAAGTCAACTTTGTCAGTGAGTTGAAATAACCAGTTGAATCTTGCCATCCATCTTCTACTTTGATTACTGTATGATCATACTTAGAAAATCAATTGAGTAAATAAATTTAAATTATTAAATCATATGTACTTAATAGCCAATTTTCCAAGTATAACAGTGAATGTGGTGGATGGCAGGTCTTATTTGTGACATCTATAGCAATGCTTAATGCTATATTGAGATTTGATCTGTTTGATACAGTAGGCCTACTTCATTGTTCATGGTTAATGTTTGGCCCATTACTGGCCAATGTAACATTTTTATACCATTCTTTGGGACTCAGACGATGTAAAAGCAAAGAAATAAATAACAGAAAGACAAAATCGCTCTCAGATCCATTTACAGGAGTATGTTAGGATTAATTTAAATTCATTTTTCCCAGGCAACAAAGCATTATGCTATGCATTAGGTATATGTAATGAAACTACATATTTATTATGACATAATTTATTGCATGATGTTTATTTAAGCTGATAGGGCACTTTGGTGCAATGGATAGAACATTGGAAGTGTTGTTCCTTCCCACCAACAGAATGGATACCACAGTATGTTAAAAGTTCACGGAAGGTATATTACGACTTGTGGTTATTAGCATAAACTTCAGTGTCGACTTTGCCAACCAGGATTTTCTTCATTTGTTTGATGATTAGACAATAATAACTGCGCACCACCTTTTTTGAGGTCATTATTTAAAGTCGGAGGTGCTCCCGAAGAAAAGTTCCGAGGCACAAAACAAACACCGACGATTTTAAACAATGACCAAATTAAAGGATGGTGCAAAGTTATTATTGTCATTAATAACCGCTCTTTTGACATTTTCAATGCCTTTTGTGTATAATTTTATGAAGAAATGCTTTCTTAAACTTATTACTTACTTAAAGGTCTACTCATCCCTATAAGATAATTTCGATCAGTCCAGGCATGACGATCATCGCGTAATATGATAAACGCGCGTGAGTAGGGTGCATACGCGCGCTTGATGGGGGTTTTATGACAAAACGCATTAAGCGCTAATGGCATTACATACGCGGGTCATTATAAGAAGTCATTGTTACCTGATAATGACCGCGCAGTTGTTCGCGTAAAAGTAGAAAAATCTTATTAGATTGGATCGCGCTATTACGCAGGTTATTAATATAGATTAAGAGGTTGGGTGTAAGGATTAAGTAAGTGTTATAAATCTACAAATGTAGTAGCAAGAATAGATCTTTTGTATGAGGCGGGGAATGGGAAAAAAGTATGTGGAAAATTCAAGAAATTAGCTCCACACCACAATTAACTGTTACTCCACCACACATGCAGAGTCTTTTGTCAAGAGTATTTCAACATAAAGCATGTTTAAAAAGTTAGTTAACAGAGTTGTGATTGATGGTAGGTATAGTCTTTCTTGAAAAAAAAAATTATGTTAACAGACTCTGGTAGTCAACTTTTGGTGTTTCGTCGATCTGCATAAAAGATATCTTGTTTACAAGCTTACTAACAGATTTGTTGAGTTCTTGTGTTTTTGTTACACTAATGGTTCTGGCGATGTACATTTGAAATGCCAGATAAACAATGTGTATATATAATTTTTAACCTCGCTCCATATATCTACTGTAGGCCTATCAAATCAAATCAAATCAAATTATATCACTGTGTTTGTATGTCTCGATTTTTTGACCAATGTAAGCTTAATTTTATCAGGATGCTGGTAGGTATATATAGTTAAGTTATATTGGCCTGGAATAAATTGGTCCAATTCTTTTTACATAAAATCACACTTGTAGGTTTTCCAAATACCTATGTCTCATCATGCTTCTTAATGATGGTGGAAGTATGCTTAGCAGGGACTTCTCAAGTAATGGAAGTAACGCTCCACTTTCAATTTATTTGATTGCCAAGGCTCCGCTACCCAACAGGCATAGCAAGCATTGGATCACAGCACAAGGTCTAAGACCCTGCTGTAAAGGTCGAGTTGCCAAAGCTGCTCCTCCATAGCTGATGGGTATTCTCTGTTTTGGATGAAAATAACACTCATTGGGCCTATTTAATAGGCCCTACAAGAGTCATTTAACGTGCTTGTGTTTTCAAGTTAATGAAATTCTGTCAGAGGCTACTTTGCAATATGTAAGCCTTGATGCACCAAAGTGGGTACTCTGACAGTTGAGGTCCGCTGAGTCGTAAACTCTATATCTACATCATGAATCATAGGCCTAAACCATAGAATAAAGAAGTACAGATAGGAAACGGGGCTATTTGCATTCTAAAAATTCAGCTAAGTTAGGGGATTCCGCCACGTTGGCACCACGTTTAGACTGATGCTGCGTGAATGTGTAATGACCCTGCTTTGTGGTCTGGTCGCACGCTACGATTACTTGACTACAATGCAATACGCATCTTGTATTCAACGCCAAATTGCAATAGCGCTTGACTGGTTCGAAAAGCCGCATTCTCAGCCGAATTACAATCTGTTGTCAGTGTACGGCCTAAAAAACTGGGTTTTTTATTATTTTTTATTTTAGATAAGTTGTTGTACTAGCATTTTAGAACAAATCATATTATAATCAAACTTCAAAATTTTGAAAGCTTAGTAGAATGTAGTGGAAAAAGAACTTGAATTTAGCTTAAACCATTAATATCGCATCCACTAAAAATGCATGTTCATCTATGTTGACACCATATGACAAGCAAAACAAATTGTCAGAAATAATAAAGCATTTTTTGCCAAGGTACACAACATATCAAATAAACAAAGAAAAAAGCTACTATTCAAGTAGAGAAATTTGCTTAAGTAAGGGTACATGAACCAACATCATAATTGGTAAGATATGACCGAAATGAATAGACATTGTTAAAAATCATGATCAGTCTAATTGAACGATGATTATTTTTTCACTCGATGAATAGTTTACATCTAACATGAAATATGTGTTTTGATGTAATTTGTCATCAAATATTGATAGAAGCTTTTAGGAAGTCACAATTTTTCAATTCCCATCTTAAAAGGAACATTTTGTCAGATGAGGTTGCAACATAGTCTTCAGCAAGTATATTATATGCCCTTGCAGTTTCCCGACGTATGTAAGACAACTTAAAAATGACAAGCAGAAATTGCTAAGATGTGACAGAAGTGAATAGACATTGTTAAAAAGGTCTTGAAATATCATTGGTAGGTATAGTAAACTACTCTAATCACTATTGAAAACCATGGAAAATGCTTACAGATTATAATAATCAAAATATTCATGCTTTAGCTGTGATAACTCCATAGGTCAGTTCAACTCATCTAGAAAGTTATGTGCATATATATCAAAATATGACAAAGTTAAGTTGTGTAACATTAAACCAGTTAAGATTTAACATTTTCCTACTAGTACGAACAGGGCATGTACAGTATTTCAGAAGATTTAAACATTTTTTCCATCATAAATGATTATTTTGAAATTGTATGTGCAGTGTTAACTTTTATGTGTAGGCCTTTCAAGGCCTAAATTACATTTACCATGACAGTTTCTGAATTGTCATCGTAATGATACTAACACTAATCCATTTTTAAGTTCAAATACTGTGTTTTATTGGCGAATGATGTGATTTCTTCGACAAACAAATCAAATGTCACACATGCGTCTCTGCAAAATTGATGAAAACTAGTTTAGGCCTATTTGTTACTATATGCGAACAATCGAAACATCGTAACCGATTTAGGGAAAATATGTCGGAAATTGAAACGTGCTTATAAATGACTAGAATGCTGTTTCAATCGCAGTTGTAAATAAAACTAATGGTCGAACGAGGAGCATTGTGTATCGAATACCAATGATCCAATGACATTCCGAAATAGGTAAATTGCTTCTATAATGACTTACTGTTACATATGACTAACGGATGTTAGAAATCTTTTGTAATGACATGAAAATGTCAATTATTATAAAGTTCCTTGTTTTGACAAATTCGTAGTACAAATCCAACATGTATATTATCTTGGATGGCTGTTTGCAGCAGAAATTCATGTATACCTTGCTTAGCCCATGGAATAACTGACTGTACCTGTAAAGGTCCGTTCATAGTAGCGCTGCAGTACGGTAAATTTGGCGATATTCAATTATTTTTTGCTGCAACTTTCTGCAGCTTGACGCAGTTCAAGATAAAATGTATTAAACTTCACTGCGACGCTGCACTGCAGTGCAGTTTCCAGCAGCAATGTGTGCATTGCGGTAAAAAACATACCGCTCTGCAGATTCGGCGTACTATGAACGGTCCTTAATGGTTATTAATGACAAAAACTCGTTAAGATGTTGAGATATCAATTATTATAATTATTATCAATTACCCGATAAACATACTTTACAGACATATCTTTTAAGTGAAAATGATTATAATGCTATTGTAAAAATAGTGATATGACAGAAAAACATTAGTTGGTGCTCATATCCAAATAAGAAGTGGAAATCAAATGCCCTTTAGACATACAAACAAAATTTGTGCAAAAATTTGGTTCCACTAGCTTCTTTCAAAAGTATGTTGAATGGCTTTGGTTGTACTTAAAATCTTAAGTTAATGCATGTACAAAGAAGTATGTGCTTACTTAGTTACAGGGATATAGAATAGGATTTTAAGTGAAATAAATATCAATCATGATGTATTATTGGTTTTGCACAATGTTTGCACAATTATGTTGGTGAAATTAGTGTTTGTTTTTTTTCGTAGCAAATCTTTTTAAAAATACAATCACATTTTTTTTGTGTGTTTAAATCATCCAATATGAAGCAACAATGACAATTTGGTTGCATCTCGTATATAGGGTTGTTTGGAACATTCAAAGGAAATAGGATTTAGTCAAAATCTGAAATTCAACCAAAAGTGATTGTACTGTCTTGGTGCTCAGAAAATGTCATTCCCATCTTTGTAAGAGAATACTGAGCAGCACCAACTAGAAAGTTTTTGTGACTATATGTATATTGCACATTTCAAGTTTTGAAACCAGAATTAGTGATTCTTGTTTCTTTTTTTTCAACAAAAATTTATAAATGCGTACTCATTTGTACAATCAGAATTATACAAAACAGCTCTTATAATGGAAATAAAAGATGATCATTAAGCAACTTGGAATTTCAGATATTTAGTATAAAATCATGCTTTTGTTGCAATATTGTTTATCTTCCAATGTCTAATATCCAATCTTCCTACATCCCTGTAATGTTTTTATTATTCAGAGCAACTCGACGGTATTCGTTCGTACAACAAGCGCAAGCATTCCAGTGAAGAATCGGCTCAAAGCTTTGAGGATTACTTTGAACTGAATGAGATCAACCAGCCAGAGTTACAGCCAGGAGTGAAAAGGGTAAGTCTCAATGTTCACATTTTTACTTCGTTTAGAATTTTACAATGACAGGTTCCGCCAATGGCCATGCGGTATGATGAGCAGTCCTGGTATGCGAGCAGTGAAATTTGGGTATGTGTTTCCCAATTTTCATCTGGAGCAGCTGCTTTCAAAGATCTAGGCAGAACCAGCTACAAACTTCTATCACTATATTACACATTGTTAGATTTTCAGCTAAAATAGCTCCATCCATAATGTCAAAATGGACACTATAAGACAGGTTTTCAATCGTTTGAATAACATATCGCAATATTCCTGTATACGTCATCGCGATGAGCTGGAGATCGGCGAGCTTCCAAGCCTATTTTATCAGTCGGCCAGCTTCAGTGAAATTTCTTGAAGGACAAAATGCATTACACACCAACTTCATTGGTATTTATGGTATGCATGAAATCTTTGTTACTGTTATGTGACAAAGTTTTGTGTACTGACATTGAAGAGCGAAGGTAATATTGTTGATTTTGATTATAAAAGTATGATTTTTGATTTAAAATTGTGAGGTATAAGAACCCGCATTGACTCGCCAACTTAGCTTTATATCGATTAGATTATCTGTAAGGAATTAATCCTAAAGACCTCTTCCAATGGTAAAAGGTGAACGAGTTTGTTGTTAGCCCACTTAAATATAAATATAAGAGAAAATTGAATCAAGTGCCATAAGTATACAGCAATAGCATAGTCATATGCAAATATGGAGAAAAGATAGCAAGCCTAATCCCAAATATTTTTTTGTAGGATTCAATTTAAAACCTATTTTTAGACAGAAATATTTAAATGATATGTATAAATTAGTAGAGGTCTGTTTTTGATGTTCATTTGGCAAAAAAGGAGCCTAAAAAGTTGTGTCTCTTATGTAGGGGTCACTGGAATACCTTTCCTGCAATTTAATAAAACCTGCATTTTAGTGCTTTATACAGACATGCCAACTAGTACGCTTTTGGCGTATTTAGTACGTCAAACCATTCAAAATACGCCAATACGCTTTTTATGCTTAAAAATATGTGTTTTGCAAATGTGTTACTAAAAACGGGATGTCCCATATTTACAACATAAGGAAAAAATACAAGGAAAAGTGGCCAATATTTATGCTCTTGGAACATGTTTTTGGGCCAAAATCTTAAAAAAGGGTTAATAAAGACAAGAAAAGTCATAAACCGGACCTGTATTCAATACATATTTATGCTCTTGGAACATTTGGGCCAAAATCGGAACAAATCCACCACCATTTGTCTTCTATTGTAATGGTGGTTCCCAACTTCCTACATTGACTTAAACACAATTTAAAAAATCCTCAATGACACTTGAATCAAAAACGGGTAAGTGGCCAGGTGGAAATTCCCTATTAATTCAGGTGCACCACAACTGGCGACTGTTAATAAATCAAAGTGATGGGAGTCAATATGCTTGCTATGTTGGATATAGGTAAATGAGGGGTGGGATGATTGCCCCCCAGAAAGAAAATCAAGTATAGATGCTAAAAATTATTAAATTATCATAATGGCATAACCCATTATATATATTGAAATCGGCCAATTGCAACCTAACCATAAGGTCAAATATATAGTAATATTGGATGCAAAAAGCATTTTTCTGCTAAACGAAGCAACTTTTAAAATAAAGTCAAACATTTAAGTTACTGTGTTTTTGTTCCTTTACAACTACATTCACTTTTTAAAGGAGACCCCCCCCCAGGAGTAGAGTGGACCCCAGCTGGTCCCAATGAGCAGACTTGGGCCCTTGCAGCCTGCAAGGGGTTCATAATGGCAGACCTTTGTTTATTTTTGGACTCACTAATACCCCTGAGTAAAACATTTTACTGTTACTTTATCTATTGAAATGGCCTCTCCTGTTGGTAACAACATGTTGAAAATGCAGTTTTTGTAAGTTGATTTTACTCACTGAAAAGGGGTCTTCCTAGAGCTCCAAAAGGGATCGATAATGGCTAAAAGCCAGGAGCTTTGGGGGGGGGGGGGGGCTTCATCCCTTGACCCCACTAAATTATTTTTTAAAACATTTTAGTAAGAAATGTGTATATCTGATTATTTTCACATTTTTTTGATCACATTATTTACTTTTTCTAACCCATCAAAAGGCATCTGAAACTGCTCAAATCCAGGAGCTTCCGGGACTTGCCCCCTGGCCCCCCACCAGGGACTTTGCCCCTGAAAAAGCCCCTGAGCCCCGAAAGGGGCACGTGCCTAAGTTTGATAATGTTCATCTTTTTGGAACGTACTTGTAAAATACTCTTTTTGTGTGAAAAATACTCTTTTTGGAGTTGCAAAATACTAAAGAGGTTGGCATGTCTGTTTATAGTTGGAAAATCTGTAGTAATTTAATGTCTACAATGTCAAAAAAATATCGAAAATTGTATTCTTAGTTACAATTGACTACGTACACTGTCTGTGTTTTATGATTATTTCGATCATTTGCTTTCTTTGACATGTGTCTTAGTAGCAGCATTAAAGAACATGAAAATAACAGTTACATGAGTCGTTTTGGCTGTTTAATGCTTTGAATTCCTAGTTTATCTAGGTTCATAATGATCTTATTGTGATCACTTCATAAATAAAGAGCGCTTCTCGATACAATTTTCTGATATGGATATGTCAGAAATTGAAAAGATTCAACATATGGATTTATATATTGATATTGCTGCAGTGAAACGCATTGGTGGCAGGGTTGCAAAATTTTGCACCTCCACTGGCTGATAGAGCCTGATGTATTTCGTATCACTAACTGGCATCGTTAGTAAATTGATCGAAGTGTCCACAGGTAAATTATATTCTATTTATTTTGAAGAAACGTTAGTATATTTGCTCAATTTTTCATAACTCAGACAGACGGCAAAGCAAAGCAAATATCAGTGAGCAATATACCACTCTTATTATGATCCATGAATATGAGTTACGTTATGCCATATTTTTTGTAGTCTTTGACATCGATGTTTGATACCGGCAATATCATTTGAAATATCGCTGTGTCTAGGCTAAGTGCCGTTAATGTTTCTTAAATCGATAATTTTGATAATCAATGCAAGTAGTCAAAATGTATTGTGAACAAGTGTGAAATTGTTACCATGTTTGTTGAATTGAAACTTTATCTCTTAAAAGAATTTGATTAGTTCCAAACTAAGTCCCTTATGTGGTCCTGCTAAATATTCTGCTGTGTGAGTGACATTGTGATTTGACTGGACATTGATAGAAGTTGTAAAAGAATCTACTTCCACCTTTTCCTTGAAAAGAAATAAGCTTGGTAGAATGGTAAATGACTGTAGCATCATGCAGTGCATACAGTGCCATTCATAATGAATGAAAAGACTTTGTTGCATATTGATTGTACATTTTACCGAATCTAGACCGGTTAGTCTAGGAATGCATTTTTTATTTTTCTAAGCAAATGCCTTGTTTTCAGATTATTGACAAAACCATTAGAAGAATGATGGTTTATTCAGAGTCTGTCGATATGCATCGCACGAGGCCCATTGACGGGCAGTCTTGTACACGTCGCTATTCCTTGTGCATAGCGCGTGTAAAACTGCGCGTCGATGGGCATCGATCAATGCATATCGACAGGACTCTGAATAAACCATAAGAATTATAGCATTTTGGGATTATTGAGAATGGTTTGAGGTACAAGACTAAATTTGGAAAAATTAAAAATGGCATTCCTAGAGAAAAATGTTTGTTACAAGATGGAATTAAATGTTCCTGCTGTATTTATTTTAGATTCCCTTTCAAAAGCTTATATACTATGTATTCTTAGTCACTGAGTGCGATTTTACTTCCTAATATGGAATTTTGGCCATCCATTATGAGACGATACATGACAGTGCGTTCAGCGTGAAACGCAGTGGAGCCGCGCGTTCAAAATCACGGCGCGATGCAGCTATACGCACACATCCGGCGCGAACAGCTTTACTGGGTTTGGAATATTTCATGTTTGAATAGGGGTGTACGTTTTTCCAATGATAATGTTTATAGTTTTTGGCAATAA
>JXSR01S000269.1:43432-54270 GCA_000969725.1 Ophiothrix spiculata
TGGCGAGAAGAAAACTGCAGATGAATTTGATTTTGGTTTGCAGGAAGTAACAATGTTGTAGTTTTTTAAGCTTTAAGCATTTGAACTGATCTGTCTGTAGGATGTCAGAGCCAAGAGGCAGGAAAAACAGTCACTAACCACTAGACACAAGGCTTTAAGATTAATCTAAACATATAAAGTGGATCTATTTTTCAGAAAATTAGGCCAAGAAAAAAAAAAGGTTTGTCTCAGAAACCGCAAAAAACCTATGCGGTATGCCATTTAAAAAAAAAAAGGAAATTAGCTATGCAGTACGCGATATTCTTTTTTTTTTTTTTTGATCACCCAACTTATGTTTGTGAAGGGCCCTGATTCTAAGTACGATCCGGCCCGTTTTAACTATGGAAAGTCTGACAATCATGTAGAAATAAAACGTAAAATTGCAACAGCGAATGACAGCAACCCGGATGGCTGTCTATTGCTGGATTACTCTCTATACAAAAGAGAGAGAGAGAGAGAGAGAGACAAGCGCGTAGCTCTATGCGCTAAATTCATTTTCACATAGCAATGCGCGCGGGTTTCTGAGACAAATGTCTTTTATGGCCTTAGCATCAAACAATAGTATTTGTAACACTCAAGTGGAAAACGGATTTGTCGCTGCAAACAATGAAAACAATGATTTGTCTTTCTTGACTCGCTTTGTGTTGATGCAACAATTTTGCTTTTGCATTTTGATCTACCTTTATGGAAACTAATAAAGGTGATGTACACATCAGCCAGAGTGCACTTGGGTTATCCTTTTTTCATTGGGTATAAATTCAGCTTTAACTTGTTTTTGCAGGAGGAGCACTTATTGAAGTCAATTGTGCAAAATTGTTGATGTTTGGGGGCCTTTTGCCAACAAGTTGTATCAAAGTTTATCCCAGTTTAAATTATTTTTTACTGTGTTCAATATGTCCCTGCAAACCAAAACAAACGGTTCGTTTGACTTACTTTTAGATAAAAATACAAAATAAAACTGCACTTTCAAAATAAAAATGTCTTTATGATGCTACAACAACCATGACCAACTTTGAGACCAGTGTGACAAGGAAAACTTGAATGCACATGAATTTGTTCTGCCTTGTTCATCTTAACATGGATTTCCTGTTTCTCTTAAAAGATGCACAACCATCAGCTGAAGAAGGCAGATGTCCTTAATAATGAATCATTAGTTCACATGAAAACGACAATTTGTCATGCATTTGTTTTAAATAAAACAACAGGACAATTACAATTGTGCATGTTCTAGCAAATTTATGTAGTACGGTAAAAAAAGAAAATAATATGTGCCATTTTGTGCCAAAATCATGAAGGCGCATTAGTTTAGCTGGGCTTTACAAGGTTGTGCACTGATGCTTAAGAACTGTGAATTATGAAACAACTGATGCTTTCTAACCACCTCTGTCTACTAGCTACATGTTTCTTCAAGTAGAACTGAAGATGACTGTTCAATGGAAAGAAAGTTTTCGGAGAAAAGATTTGGTAACTTTTCTATTTTGATTTTGAATGCTTTTAAGATTTTTATCAACCAAGTATCTTTTTCATCAAAGTTGGTATTCTGAAAGTGAAAATTTAGCAGATTATCAAAGAAAATTGCATTAAATCACATGAAGCTTTTGTATTGTGATAAGTGAAATAATTCAATGTGCCAGTGTTATGGGATTGTAAAAATATTGTTGTATATATAGTATGCATAGTGTGTAGACTATAATGTGCATTTGCCATTCTTGGAGACAGTTAAGCTGTAGCAGAGATTGTTTAGCAGTTAATCTGTAGCAGAGACTGATTAGAATTTGTCTCTCTATTCAGAGGAGGGTGGCCGTGGCAACTATTACTGGTTGCCGTATGGTATCGTAGCCAAGATCCGGCTGCGTCATATCCTATACCACCCTGGCATAAGCCGTTGGAAACATCGTGGAAAAATACAACTTCTGGGAGGGGCACTAAAATTATATTCCTTATCGGTAAAACATATGATGAAATCTATAAAAAGTGGGGGTTCACGCGTGAACCCAAGCGGATTTGGAATAGCATTATTATGTTTATTACTGTAAGAATACTTTTGTAATTTTTTGAGGAAAGCTAAAAATACAATTTTTGTAATTTTCTTCAATACGTGACCCAATAGAAATACACGTAAAACGTATCCTAAATTTGCGTTTTAGAAATCACTTGTCCCTAAATTAAGTAGCTTCTATTAATCATGTCCTGTGCCGCCTGTCTATACTCATGACTACAATTTGACACATGCAATCAATGGGTAGAGCATTATTTCTGTGCATTTTTTTATGAATGATACTAATGATAGACTTAAATCAAACTTTCTGCTACAGTCTCTGCTACAAAACATCTGATCACTGTGTGAAGGCTCTACTGCAGACTTGACTTTCTCAGTTATGGCAAGTGCACTATAATAGTTGTAGTACTTTCAATATTTCAGACTTTTAGAGCCAGCAAAATGTGTGTAATTTAAACTATTTTTTGAAACATTTTAATCATTTTGAATTCCTTGATTTATACCTGGTAGTACAGGAAGTTATTTATATAATGTTGTTGAAGTTTCGCTTATAAAACAAATAGAGCATTAGCACATTGTTTGCCTACGATGATGATGTTATTGTTATGTGTTATTTCAAGGAAATACTGCCCTTAATCTATTATACATTATCTTATCAAAATATTGTTGAAAACTTTTATCATAAAGTTGTTTCGGTTTATTTTATATATTTTTTAATACCCTGGGGCTTTTTATTTCATAAAATTGCAATTTATAGCACAGTTTTCAATATTCACAAAGACAATGCTATTTTTTGTTCATAACACTTAAGTCTATCTTGAAAACAAACTCCTTGTAAACCGTGCCCAGAATATTCAAACAATTTAGGTTCTGTGCAGCCTGTGCTTGCACATAATTCAAATCTAAAATCATCTGACGAGGCTCACGCAAACTCATGGCGATCTTGATGACTGGTCGCTTTTCTTTGGTGGCAGGAACTTGAGCGGTGTTTGCGGCAACAACCAGTCACATCCAAAAGCATGAAATTTAGTGAGTTTCATATGGTGCAGAGTACAACTTGACAACATGCGCTGAAGAGCAATAAACCGCAAAACATTGAGCTTGTTTTAATATAGACTTAATTAGATTGAAAATTGGAATATTCATTGAAGTTTTAACCAATTCCACATTAATTACAATTAAGTTGTGTTTGTGGAATTAATTTGGTTATTAGAATCAATTGCCAAGCCATGAAGCAAGTAAGGTATTGGGTGAAACATATATTGACCACTATTTATTTTATTTTTAAAAGATTGGTCTTGTGGAAATAATTCATCCAATGATTACATCACTTCTTGCAGCAATTTATGCTATCTTGAACTCTAGGACGAGGTGTTTACCATATCAAATTGTGTTTCGATCTTTTTCAAATGTGAAATGTCTATGTTTAAGACAGGTGCTTTCCAAAACCCAATTTCCTGGTTTCAGTGAAAGTACGTACTGAAATGTTCATTGTTTCCTACCACACTCAACCACTTTGGTCTATAAACCTAATTGTGTGACCCACAAAGATTTACAAATATATTTGTAATGATAATGGCGATAACTTGCAAGGCTTTTAAAAAGAAAGGTGGGTAACAATAAGAATAAGACGTAAGACTCACCCATTTATTTTGGTGCTTTTAACAGGCTGCTTAACCATAAATGTACTGAACATAATTTAATGGTAGTTCCAAGCGTCTTAGTTCTATCATCGAGATATTATTCTATGGTAAACTAGTATGGGACGAGTTCGTTTATTTTTTATTTGTAATGTTTAAAAAAAATTTGTTGGAAAAGGCCCTGGTATGGTTAATATTTGATTCCTTATGTCGTTGTAGGAGATTGACAGCATCTTTTGTTGTTGCCTGTTGTCTCTTGTTGTGAAAAGGGTTTTCATTTGCCTATAATTTCTGCATATGAAACGGCGGGAC
Source organism: Ophiothrix spiculata (assembly GCA_000969725.1). Lineage (NCBI taxonomy): Eukaryota > Metazoa > Echinodermata > Ophiuroidea > Amphilepidida > Ophiotrichidae > Ophiothrix > Ophiothrix spiculata. The sequence goes on from JXSR01S000269.1 coordinate 47,423, forward strand.
CCAGGCGCAACATGGGAACCCTTATTAGCTAATGAAGTCAAAAGGTCACATAACATGGTCAGTCAAAGGTCATAAGGCCAAATTGTAAGAATTGAAAATTTCAAATTGGCTATGGAACCAAACTTGGTTTATGGATATACATGTAATACCAAAACCTTATGTCAAAGGTCGTAGGAGTTCAAGTTGGATTTGTTCCAAGAACCAATATTCAATGATAGAAGCACCAGCATTTTCATTTTTTTATTGAGGGGGAAAGGACTAAATAAATGCCTGCAATAATAATTCAAGAAAATAGTTTTTTAAAAATTCTGTAGCAGATTAACAAAAAGCATTATTCATTTCATCAGTGAGTTCCTATAGTGGTAATACAATGCATGAACTCAGAAAGTGTAATATTCTACATTGGCTAATCTCTGAAGGTCTCTAAAAAGAAGATCCTAAATTTAAACAAAGCTTCAATGGCTTGGCAGCAATATGTTGAACAAGTGATATAACGTGTTCGCAGGCTTGTATATACACGAAAGCACCATTTTCTCTTAAAGTAATGGCGTAGCCAGCATAGGGCAAGTGGCAAACTGTCCCCGTGACAAGAAATCGAGCTCGAAATCGGGAAAGTAAGCTGAAAAGTTGGGAAAGACAAGAAAAACGTGAGAGCTGAAAAGACAGGAAATAATGGGAAAGCGCAGATGTGCCAAAATTGGTGTGAATCTGAAACCTTGTCAGTTTTTAAATTCAACAGAAATTCATTTTGGGTCTATATAATCAGGAAGAAATGTTGATGTGTTGGGAAAATCGGGGGAAAAAGGTTCCCCTCCCCGACCAAACAGTATATGGCCACGCGACACTGCAGTAAAGTAAAGGCATGTGAAGTTGATGACATTCTAAATTGATACATTTATCTCTTAACAATCACTATTATTATAGATAATGTACATTGTATTTTACAAGTAAATTGTAACCTATTTTGATGTAACCAGCTTGATTGTGACTGTTATTTCAACAACAAAAATGTACTGCACTGTACTGTACGAATATGTGTTATGTATTTGCGTCATCAAACTTGAATAAAATGCTGGAAGGTGATTTTGCTGTATGTTTGGATGTGTCGAGTTATGGTGGGAATGGTTCGGGATTTGAAGGTAGGTTCTGGTAAGTTCAATCTATTTTATACTATTAAGTATAACAACGATAATGACATTGACAAGCCGGTAACCAGGTGTGGTTAGGGTGTCATACCCCAAATTTGACGAAGTTTAGAAAGTTATGCTAAAAAGTACAAGAAGGTCCACAATAATACATACCGCATCCCCAAAACCTTAATCCATTTTAGTACATAACACATTTTAAAGAAAACTTTTATTATTTTTTCACTTTTTCAAAAGCCAAAAAAAAAGGTGACCAAAACAAAAATGTTTCATCTGAACTTTTTTTTAAAGTCCACCTTCATATACCCTGGTTACAGGCGTAGATAATGGTATATGTATCAGAAACGGTGGTATGTGGGTCAAAACATTTTAATCTGAATTAATGCGTATTACTTGTAAGCTGAGCATTGAAATAAGAGATGCCTCCGGTTTTATACATTGGAACCTCGTTAACACAAAATCTGTTACCACAAAAACCCTGATAACACAATGTATAGTATCAAAACCTTTAGTACTATGAGGGTATTAAATAAATTTGTGGCCAAAGGCACAGGGCCGTTCTTTTTCGAAATGTTGCTTCTTGCTTGAACTGTAGCATTTTTATAATTTTAGTTAGGCCTATTATTCTAACAGGATAAGCATAGGGCTTGCTCTTCCAAAATTAGGCGACTTTTTTATTCCTGCTTTTGAGAGCAGTGCAAATTTGGTCTATTTGTATGATTTCGCTCCAGTGTGTCTGTAAATAATATTTTTTTCAGACACTTGGTAGTATCATTTTATCAATATTGAACAACCATTGAAAAAAAAAAAGATTCCATGTTCAAGATAAAAAAAAATCGCATGCAACGTTTTGTGACGTTTATGAATACCCATAAGAAATTATGGTCCAAAAAGAGATGAGCTGTGCCGTTTTCTGTAATATGTTATGTTGACTATCTTAATGAATATATGAAAGTTTCAAGTAAATTTCCGTTATAGTTGTATGCTACAGAAAATTTAACTTCACCCGTTACAATTTTCCTCAAAATTAAAGAAATGACAAAATAAGCGTTCACTGACATGTGTAGTTATAAGTCGCCTGGAAATCTCTCCCAGGAGCAACATCCAACGACCTTAACGTAGGCAAGGTGTCAACAGGATAGTTGAGAAGAGTGAAGAGTCAAAACATCGTCGGCCTTCAAACAAAATTTTCGCTACCAAACATTTGGTCGTGACGTCAAAATGACGATTGACTTCAAATAAAATAACTTCAACACCAAGTTGAGACCAAATGAAATTTTGCGCTAGATTGAACATGTGTTGAATTTCCATGATAGACATTGCCTCGAATGTTCGTTACCGGTGTATACTTTAAATTCGATCGCAAATATTAGGTGACGTCACGACCAAATGTTTGGTTGCGAAAATTTCGTTTGAAGGCCGATGTTTTGACCCATACTCCTTCATGGGGCCAAATAGCTTCTTTTACTGATCTCGTTGAAAGGGTAAACATGATAAATTGTGCCAAGATCAAAATGCATGCCAATTGGGGAAAATGAATTCATAATTTTATGATGACACGCCCAAAGTTTAAATGTTTGATACCATAGAATCTCCTCTTTCCATTGAATCCAAATGATAGAAATCGGTCAAAGAATGGCGGCATATGTGGTAATGAAGCATGGCCGACCTGAAAATATCAATATCCCAGATTTTAGCAAAATACAATATGGATTTTTTTTTGGCTAAAAGAGGACCTGTACAATATCGGTCTCTGGACAGCAGGTTTTAAGGGGGAGGTCTGGGGTAGATTGGCTTGAACTTTGAGATGAATTTATACAATTTTCCCAAATTATTACATATTAATGTCATATATATTTAGCCCTTGTAGAGAAGTTTCAAAAAATGCGCAAAATTTCGACCTGGTTGCCATGGTTAACTGCATAGGTTAGCCTCTGATAGGCTAAACACTTAAGGGCCCTGTCAACCCTTCATTTTCAGAAATGGGTTATGGACTGTAACTCAGCAACGAATAATTAAATCCACATTTCTAGAAGTTGATTTGCATACTGAACATGATGGTCAGCTTATTCTTGGACCAAAATGTGAAATTATTGCCCAAAGGTCCAAAAAAACATGTTTTTGGCCCAAAATTTTACGGGAAAGCTATCTAAATTTTGCTATGGCAAAATTTTAAACCATTTTACTTTTTAGAATCTAGAAAGCAATATCTAGGATCACTTTTCTCAAATTTTTGATTTTTATCTTATTTTTTGAAATATTGCCAAAAATAGGTCAAAATGTGGCATATTTTGCCAAAAATGGTGTCAGGAGTGGGATTTTTGACATTTTTTGGACCAATTTTTGGCGATATCTCAAAAACTAAGAAAAAAATCAAAAATTTGAGAAAAGCGATCCCAGATATTGCTTTCTAGATTTTAAAAATTAAATTGGTAAACATTTTTACTGAAGCAAAATTTAGTTAGCTTTCCCGTAAAATTTTTGGCCCAAAACATGATTTTTGGACCCTAGGTCCAAAATTACGCATTTTGGTCCAAAAATGACCTGACCATCATGTTCAGTATGCAAATCCGCTTCTAGAAATGTATACTTTTATTTGAATATAATTATCCGTTGCTGAGTTACAGAGCAAAAAACATTGATGAAAAAAGCCTTAACAGGCCCCTTAAACGATCATAACTAAAAAACGAAAAATACCTTTGGTACCAAACTTGGGTAGTAGGTGTAAGATATGAAGCCGAATTGTTTATATCGTTGCCATGACAACCGGTAAACGACCAATCAGGTAATTTTGCTTTATAATTCAAAATTTGTTACTTTTTTCAGAAAACGGCTTCATAGTGCCCTCCGTTTATGTCTTTTCTATATGTGTTCCAAATTTCGTGCAAATCCGACATTCCGTTTTTGAGTTACGACTGTTCAAAAATAGCAAGTTAACGTTTTTTCTACTTATGAGATATAACTTAAAGCCTTCGAACATTGACAAAAAAGAAATTTGAAATGAAAACAAAAATGAATACTCAGATTATAAGTAACTATAAGATAATAAATTTATGCACATTTTAAGCCAATTTTGGTATAAAATTGGATTCAAAATCGGATTTAATTTGGCGGATTTACAGATCTTTCAGATGAGACAAAAAAATCAATTTTGGTTTTTTTTGGACCCCTACGTATACCTTGCAATATGGTGGGTCACATATTAAAATTAATGATATTCCGTAAAAAAAGGTCGATGGCGTAAAAATTTAATAATCTATTTTAAAAGTTCATGGAGCGAAAATCAAATGGCAATGCCTTGAAAAAGATAAGTTCAGTATATATGTAAATACAAAGAAAGTAAACGGCATAATATTGAAATGATAATCCTGTAAAAAAGTAAATTAACCCCCCCTTAAGATAAGAGTTCAAAACCCGGCCGTATCTGACAGGTCATGGGAAAAAATAAATCGAATAAATCGCACATTATGAGTTCATTTTCATTAACCAGAGAGGTGAAAGTTAAGATTTTGACCTCAAAAGTTTTTGGTTTTAAGTGGTTGGATTAAAACCAAAATTGAGTCTCCGTTGCCTCCATTCCAATGGGATTTACACAGTTAAGATATTACGGGTTATGGCATTATGTTGAAAGCAAAAAAGTGGGAGTTTTGTCGCCATTTTCTGTGGAACTATTATTTAATTGTAGAACTGGCATTGTAAATAATACAATCATGATTAAAACATTTCATAAATAAGTCGTCCAATTAAGTGCAAAATTAAATATTGCACAAATGAGTATACATAAAAGATAGGGTCAAAACATAGTCCTTTAAAGCTATCAAACATTTGGTGCAACAAGTTTTGCTGTTACATTCCAAATTATGCATCTTCTAATCAATAAGGATCAATGATGCTTGGTGTTGGAAATCACCAAACATTTGACATCAAAGAAAATTTTGTAGTGTATTGATTTTTCATCACCAAGCCTCCGGGCCAAGCCTCAGTTATTAATATAGAAAATACATTGGAACTATTAGTCATATTCATAATAGACATACTCCCGCCGTTGATAGGGTAAATCCACACTTGGACGGGGAATCGGAACTCAGAAAGATACCCTACTTGCCCCCGTTCTGAGTTCTCTTCCCCGTTAGATTCTGAGTTCTCTTCCCCGTTGGATTTACCCCATCAACGGCGGAAGTATGTCAGTTATCAGATTACAAGATATCAAAGACTTGTTGCACCAAATGTTTGATAACTCAAAAGAACTATGTTTTAGCCTGAACAGTTTACAGTTTAGTGCTGTTCACGATAAATTAAAAACATACTTTAGCTAATCAACTCCCTGGAATACGGGCCTTAATTTTTCGCCAATAACTCCCTGTTTTTATAAAAACTTGGAATACGGGCCTTATAATAATTTTTCGTCAATAAAAACATGATTTGTAAAGAAATTAGACAGGTTTACAACATAGGGCCTGAATCATATTTCCTTTTTGTCATCTGGAAATGTAACATAAGCAAAATAAAAAGTCTTATCCGTAGTGGAAATAATCACGAAAATCAAACATTGAGTTGACAAAGACATGAAATTGTACATTCTCATTGGCATGATAAGCACATGTTTAAGGCTATAGGCCTACTGTTCTTTTTTCGCGAGACGGCGGACCGTAAAGTTTACTGCAGGTTTTGTCCTACTCACACATGTCAGAATATCACAATTTTTAGCGTACATATTGAATAGAGTCTCCAGTTTATACAGAAATCTTTACTAGGGATTTCCCGTCAATGATCATGGTTAAAATGACGCCAACAGACTACTTCGAAAAAGTAGACGGCTTTTTCGCCGAAACCTCATAATTTCATGACGTTCGCAAATCTCGATTGTTTTCAAATTTTGACTAATTGTAGGCCTGACAATAATATTAACATTCGTATAATTTACTTGTAAATTGAGCATCCCATGGGGGCAAAATTTGCAATTTTCATGTAAACAAAAAAATACGGCATTCTACTGTTTATGTTATAGATTTCAGTTCACGACCTCAAGGCTTCTCAATTAGCTCAGCGGCCATTCTCTCGCCTCAACGCATGGCTGACGCGCCATAAGTCATGGTTCGAGCCCCCACAAATGCGGAGGAAACTGTTTCTCTTCATGATTAAAAGATAGTTAGGATTCATATTTTCCTGAGCAGATTGAAGTTATTTACCCTTAATGTGTATAAATCCCATTGGAATAAAGGGAAAAGAAGTGTGTACTTATGAACATTGGTCATATACAGTGGCAACTCATTAACACGTAGTTTATGGGAATCTGCATTTTAGTACTTGTTATCAGAACTTCGTGTTATCCAAACAAAATTACATGTTAAATCTTAGCTTGGGACTAGGAAAGTACTACTTGTTATCAGAAAGTATGTGTTATCAGGTTAATTGTTAACGAGTTGCTACTGTATCTGGCATATCTAGCCTATTGCCACATTTTATTCAACTACCAGCCGCTGTTGTTTGCATCGCCACCAAAAAATGAGAATAGGGTACTATAGTCAGCGTCAGATTACAATATAACAAAAACTGCCGACATTTTCTTTGAGACTGAGCAATTCGTAAACTATGAATTTAAATCAGCCTATTTTGTTGAGCTACAGTGTAATCGCTGCTACCCTTTAATCGACCTCATTCAACGAATTCCAAAATCCAAGTCTCGCCAAACGACAAAAAAAA